>PVIH01011023.1:0-71564 GCA_004025045.1 Sigmodon hispidus
ATTCAAGGTTTTGGGATCTAAATTCTTGAGCTCTTTATATACCTTAGAGATCAGTCCTCTATCACTTGTAGGGTTGGTGAAAATCTTTTCCCATTCTGTAGGCTGGCGTTTTGTCCTATTGACAGTGTCCTTGGCTTTGCAGAAGCTTCCCAGCTTCAGGAGATCCCACTTATTGATTGTTGGTCTTAGTGCCTGTGCTCTGGTGTTATTTTTAGGAAGTGGTGGCCTGTGCCAATTTGTAGAAGCGTATTTTCTACACCCCTCCTCTATTCTCAGAAAGGATAAGGCCTCCCATGGGAGTCAACAATGAGTGGCACATCAAGTTGAGGCAGGACCAAGCTCCTTCCTCTGCATCAAGGCTGTGGGAGGCATCCTCGCATAGGGAATGGGCTTCCACCCACATGCAGAGGGCCTAAGTTGTTCCCATACAGGATCCCTAGCTGTCAATCTAGAGTCCATGGGCTCCCAAGAGCTCAGGTCAGCTGTCTCTCTGGGTTTCCCATTATGATCGTTACATCTTTACATACACATGCACACACACACACACACACACACACACACACACACACACACACACGACTCCTTTCATGCTATTGGTCACTAACAAGTTTTATTTTTAAGCATCAATTACCAACCCTTAAATTTTCCCAGAGGTAATTTGTAAATTACCATATAAGATTAGAGGATTTAGAGACCCAGGTATGTTATATCAGGTGTTCAGTTCACAGGGATCTGTAGAAGAAAGGGTCACTCTAGGATTCTACTGCTCTGCTTAACCTCCTAGTTTCCAATCCTTATCTGTTTATTTTCCTTCTACACTTAGGAATTAAAGAACCCCCAAATAATTAATTCTATCTAAGTTTTGTATGCCTCTCTCCTTTTTGTTATCACCAAGATAATTCTTCATCCTTCTTAGCATGCATGCATGGGTCACAATACCAATCTCCATTTTGAGGTTCATTTTCTTCATACTTCTCATCTGGCATTAAAATCAAATACCATACTTTCAAAGTATTTAACATTTATATATGTTCACATGCTTTTTTACATTCCTGCCCAGGAAACTTCACTATTGTATTACTAATAATCATGTCTCTATTACTAATAAATGATGGGCCATTTATTAATTTTGTTTCTCTATTCCTACTGGTGTAAATTTAAATTACTCTTTCTCTTTTTCTTTTTTTTTCAGTTTATATATTTTTCAAATCTTATGTGTATGAGTGCTTTTCCTGTCTGTATGTTAATTATGTGTATGCAGTGCTCACAGAGACCAGACAATGGCAACAGAGTTCTTGGAATTTGAGTTATGGATGGTTGTGAGTCATCATGTCAGTGCTAGAAACTGAAGCTAAAGATTCAAAAGTGGCAAATGCTCTTAGCAATTCAGTCACCAGTTCAGACCTCTAATTCTGTCATTTTAACCTATCCCAGAGTGGCCATATTTCTAAATGCAGATATATACAATACATTACCCATCCCTGAATATACTTCCATTTCATTACTTCCTTTAGTTAATGATTGCATTATTAGATTTTAGTAGGCTATTGAATATTAAGTTGTGGCCTGAGGGTGCCTGGTAGAAATCATTATTCATTTATACATTTGTCATATGTAACTTATCAGTCACTATGAATACATGTTATACACCATGGTTAAGCATAGATGCCCCAAATTATTTCAACTTAGATAAGAAAATCAGAATTAAAGTTCATCTGATAGTCTCACATGTGTCCAGCACCAAGACTGTGGAACATTGAATCAATAAATGATGAATAAATCAATATGTGGGTATTATTATAACTATTTCATACAAAAATAATGAAGCCATGTGTACCTGCACATCTCCTCCAACACCACCAACCATAGGGTCTTCTTCTAAGACTTTCACCATCTCCACAGATGAGGCAGGGTCTAGCATGGTATCTGAATCACACACCTGCAAAAGAGAAAGCAGGGAATGACTGAAAAGGAAGTATGACTGCACCTCACTCACAGTAGAGCTTATCCACCATTTGCTTAGCCTTGTTATAAAACTTCTGTCTGAAAGCATTATGAATGTGACAGAGGACTCTGTATATCATGCCCAATATAGACAAGTTTTCATCAGGATCAATACACTGCTATGCAGACTAGCTCAAATGGTAGTTGAGTGTGGATAATCAGCCTGGCCCAGTTGGCTGGTTCATCTCAGTTGTACTTTCAAAGTCTTGACTTCCTTTCTGCTTCTTTATCATACTGCACATGCAAGCCTCTTCTAGGTGTCCTTGAGCTCCCCAGTCTCTAGAACTGTGAGTCAAATAAACTTCGTTATAAATTATCCAGTCTTAGATAGTTTGTAACAGCAGAATCATCTCATATAAGAGCCCCACAACACTCACTAATGGGACATAGTACTCTTTTATTTTTAATGCAGGAAAGCCATAACAAATGTAATTTGACCAGAGTTATTATGTGATGAGCCACTGGACAGGCTGTTACAATGTCTATGTGAAATGTCCTCTGAGATTTTCTCCGTGTGAGCATGGTCCCTTGGTGGCACTGGTTGGAGGTCTGTGGAAGCTTTAAAGAATGGATCCTCACTGGATTCTTGAGAGATGGTGTTTTGCAAGTTTTCGACCAGTCTCTGCCCTGACTGCTTCCTGATCCACAGAGAGATGAAACTGTAGCTGTGTCAAGCTCCCATGATCACAGAGTCCCCCACAGCCATGATTTTCCAGCTGTGATGGATTTGTGTTCCTTTACATTCTGAGGCAAAATAAATCCTCCCTCCCCCAACATGGTGCTCACTTCTCCAGAATTCTGACTTCTGCCATTACTTCTGGCTATCCTTATAGCACTAGCTCAAGATTTATTCTATTTACAGTCCTGTGCAGCACAATAATACTATGGTCAAAGACTGCTGACATGTTATTTATTAAATATACAATATATCACCAAAACATAGTGGCTTAGTAGTCATTTTAGTGTATAAAAGCAGACTCTATGATGTTTTCCCACGTACAAAAGTCACCTAAAATGCATTTTCAGAGTTTATTACCATTATCAACCAACACAGAACCACAGATATAGTCAACGTGGTCAATTTTAACAAGTCCCCACATTTTCTTAAAAATAATTAGAAAAAATAAATTATAGAAATATAGACTCTCAGGAGCTAAAGATGTTTACTATATATAGTATGAACCACTTACCTTATTATCTAGGGAATTCTAACATTTTAAAAATCACTCTCATCTTTGCTAATGGCTATTTTTCTGAAAAATATTTCTTGCTAGTGAAGATTGCTAGAAGCAGTTATTTAAATAAACTATTGGGATTTATGGATTTAAATAAGAATAATCTTATTATTTCAGATTTAAATAATTACAGTGAATTTGGACTTAAGTTATAGGTTTAAATTTGCTACTGTTATTATTTTACTAAGTAGAAGTACTCCTTTACAATCAACAAAAAACATGTCCATTATTCTTGTTGTAGTGTTTTGTACTGTTTTATTGATTTTTTTTAAAAGAAATTGCATCCAGTATCACTATAGTCATTTATTTGGAGAACAAAACAGACAGAGGGATGTCTTCAGTTTTTCATTCTGGAGCACAAGATTTCACTAACTCAGTTTTAAGTCCAGGCATCCAAAGTTAAGGACACATCTACCTTTATTGACTTACGTCTGGAATGGTAAACCAAAGGCTAAAATAAGCTTAAAACAACAGGAAGGGAGTAAGCCAGAAGTAACATTCAAATAACCCCGCCTGCTTCAGAGCATAAGCAAGCAAGAGGAACTGCCACTTTTAACGGACTAAATTTGAACCAAGTTTCTGAAGTTCATCATATTTAAATTGACCCCTCCCATTTTGAAGAAGAAACTCCCACCAATCTCTACTAGAGGCTGTTAGTGTGGTTATATAGTTAGCTATATTGGGAGGAAAAGTTCTCAGAAATCTCCCGGGAAGGGGTTTGTTATCATAGGATTTAAGAGCTTTAAAGAATTTCAGTTTCTGGATGCTGCTTAGTGACTGAATGCCAACTGGAAACCCTGCCTTTGCCAGTTGGAAAAAGCATGTGCGCTCAGGGGCACAAGAACATTTACTTAATAAGATGTGAAGAATACAACTATAGTTCTTAAAATTCATCTAACAGGACATTGTTTCTAGTTCAAATCGAATGTTGGCTGCCTAACTTAGGGTTAGAACCTAGGACAGATACACACCAGTTTATGAGTAGCTAAAATTCACATCAAGAAAAGCTATAGAATGTGATTTGCACACAGGAGACAATACTAGAGTATGATCATAAATAGATGAAGCACATAGTGGTTAGTTATAAGATTTCTCAGTAGCAGATAACAGAAATGAAGATGAATAACAACTTCTGAATGAAGTAAGGGGGGGAAGTCCAATGTCCAATCCACTATTGAGAAGAACCAGTCATCCCAGTTTAACCACAGAAATATCACCCCCCTCTCCCTTTTGTTTCTTATCCCATCATTTTAGCCAAGAGTTAACAATGGCTTCTATCTTTCTCCTTATATTAAACAGGGATTGGCAGACTAGGGGCATTAGGTAAAGAATAGCTTACCACCTATTTGGATGTTGCCAAGGGATTACAGTGATTTTATGTGTTTGAATTTGAAAAGAAACAAAAGAAGAATATTTTGCCATGTGTATACATTATACGAAATTCAAATTTCACTGTCCATGGCATCCAGCCATGCTTGAGCATGTACCTGTTATCTTCTGCTGTGTTCACACTATGGCAGAGCCAAACAGTTGCAAAACATAATATTTACTCTCTAGTGTTTTACAAGCAAAGTTTGCCAACCCTGGGTTTAAAGTAATTGGTTGCAGAAAAAGGCTCTGCTTTCACCAATGTAGCAACAACACAGATTTAATGGTTTAAACCCTAATATGAATTATGCAGACTTTGCAAAGGTTCTGTTCCATATGGTACAAAGAGTGGTGACTCATAGAGAAAAGAATGTTAACTAGTATATAGATTATCTATCGCCAAGACTATCTACTTTAAGAATCACAGAATCAGGAAACCTGAATTCTTGAGTCTTGTATCTTACTAGTTCTTACTTTGAACTTATCATAATCTTAGTATATTTGTAAGACCATGAATACATAAATATTGCATGTATGCTATTAGTAAAAAGTAGTAAATAATCCTTGAATAATTTACTTCTTAAGGGAAACCAAACCTAAAAGATCTATGCTCTATGGAGAGTGCTCAATAGAGAGACGTGCTAAAAGGGAAACAAGACTTGATTACCTGTAAAATATCTCTTAGGTAAACAGATGGTAGTTTACCTGGAACCATCTACAAAAGGTGGGAACCTCACAACAATCTCATTAGTGCTCTTCTCAAGGGTGCTTCTCCATGAAACGCCTTTCATATTCTAAGATCCAAGTCCAAAAAGCAAAGTCTCTATGTTTCCTTAGATATTTAAAAAAATGTGCTTCCTTTTACTTTCACTAATGGATCACCTCTGTAGTTCATATTCCACCTCAAAGAGTGGTGGAAAGCCAGCACAAGAGGAAACCTGAAATGGCTGTGGTTGACTTCTATGAGGAAACAAGTTGAAAAGAAATCAAGACCTCCTCTGGTGTGATTGATCTTGATCATTCACCTTAACCTTGACTCACCATCTTAACCTTGACCCATCATTTGAACATTGAGACTATTCAACTATTTCTAGAGTGTGTGGACTTTGATTTTCGTTTCTGCTACAACTTACTTACGAAGTAAATTGAAATTCTGCTCCTCTTTCTAAATGAATGTCTCTAAATGAAAGAGAATAAGAGGGAGAAAAACAACAAATAAATAGAAACAACAACAACAAAGGCCATTCCCAAATGGTTACCAATTAGGAGACAGAAGAAAATCCCACTGTCCCACATCTCCTCTAACAATACACCACAGTAAACATACAACAGAAAGCAAAGGAAATGGGGGGATTGATATTTAATTTAGTGGTAGAACACTCATCTAAAAAGCACCAGGTTCTAGGTTGAGTCTCCAGAACTAAAGCAACAAGAAAGGAAGAAAGACAAAGAAAGACAGAGAAGTGGGCACCATGCACGATTTTAGAATGAAAATGGAATCATTCCCATTTCCTAGTCTGCCAGCTACATAAACTTGAACCAGGTTCTTAACTTGAACTCCTCCACTCAATTCACTAAACCTCTATCTCTCAAGACAAACATATAGATTATTATTTTCCTTATCAAACCCTTATCAGAATGACTTCTTGATAAGATAATCTATATAAATTATTTAGTATGGGTAATACATAGAAAATAACAAGTAGAATTGATACACACCAAGAAATAAACAAAAGGCAAAGACATAAACTCATGTTTTCAGTTCCCATAAAGAACTCTTGTTAATATCATCATAGCTAAACTATGACCCACCCCTGAAGCAGACAGAACCCAGTGTTTCTCTTATACCTGACTAATTTAGACAACACAAGTTATCCGAGGCCAATAGTGAAGAAGAAAAAAATCTCATGATTAAGTTATAGCTTGGTAGAAAAGTGTAACATGTTGTGTGGTTTATATATGACCATAATTAATTCATTATTATTCAAATCTCTTTCACTTTTCAGTTTTCTCTCTTCTCTAAAGGTGAGGCCATGAACACAGCCCTAATTTAAGCACCCTATACTGAGCTTTCTTCATTCCATCCATGTGATGTTGCTTGTTTGTTTCAAGACAAGAGCTCACCCTACAGTCCTAGCTGGCCTCATATTCATGATTCTTCCTCAATTTTTCCTGTGTTCTTATAAATCTGTGTCACCAGGCTCCGCTCCTATTCCCTTCCTTATGCTTTGAATTTTGGTGGTGTGTTATGTGTTTTGTATGTGTGTTGTATGTACTTGCTAGTGTAGTAATGTATGTGTGTGTGTGAGGGTGAATGTGTCTTTGTGAATGTGTATGTGCTTGGGTGTGGAGGCCTAAGGACTATGACTATGTCTTTCTTAATAGATCTCCACCTTTATTTTCAGAGACAGTCTCCTACTGGCCCTAAAGCTCATAAATTAGGTTAGACTAGCTGCCCAATGAGTTGCAGGCATTCATTTGTCTCTCCCCCACCTGAAGTTATAAGCACTAGTAGTGTGTAGGCTTTTTACTTGGTAAGAGGTCAGGGGCAGTGAGGAATGGGAGCCAAAGAATAAATTAAACAAAATTCTGAAACACAAAAATAGCACATCTTTATGTGTGTCGGGGAGGTGTTGTACCATGTGATGCTTTAAGAGGTATGTATCTTATAATGCTTAAACCTAATTAAATTATATGTTTTGCCTCAAGAAATAAAGTGAAAATGAGAACCAATGCAGTAGCAGATATATGAAGAGAACATTCTGACAGGATTTGTCCTTTGTCTTTTACCTCACTCTATTAAGTATTTTGCTAGACAGTGTCAGAAAGTGGGAGGAGCTAAAATGGTCCTGAGTTCAGCCTTGTTTAGAAAAGGATTTGTCAATCATGAGTGCTACCAGCAACAACAGATTCAGCAGAGGCCAAGTTCACAGCAGATTAATAATACAATTAGATCTCTTTATTCCTATTCAGGGTGCACTCAACTTTTCTCTCCTAATACAATAGTCTCCACACTGCCATGAGAATATCTCAGTTCTTGGGATTTCTGAACAGAATCAAAAATAACCAAATATCACACAGCAGTTATCATTATTTATGACATCTGTGCTCTATAAGTTTTCATAAAGACAAGAGTAATAGTTATTAAAAATATTTCTAGCAGAAATACAGGTTTAAGCTTCTCTGAGCTATTAATTACATTTTCAACCATTATTTTTTAAACATTTTTATTATTAGTTGTTTGAGAACTTTATATATTCATATAGGTGATCAATACATAAACTTATTGTACTTATGCTTCTGTTCAAATGTTTTCTAAGAAATGAATATTACCAAGTATTAACACTGAATTTATGGCCAGTAATACATGCCTGGAGAAAACTCATTTCCATGATCCATGTAATATTCATAGAGCATATAATATATTTCTAGTACTTAAATTACAAGAACTTCTATACCTTGGTTCAACTTTAAAAACTAAAATATCAACAAAAAGCACAAAAATATTGATATCATGGCATTAAATAGATATAAATGTAATTATTAAAACAAGAAAGCAAAGTATTGCCTTGTTTGACCCTAGTTAAATTATGTACATTGGCTCACTCATATTTTTTTGCATTGTATATATGTATATGACTGTCAAAACACTTTGAATATTGATTTAGAGTTAAGATGTAAATTTTAATGTGCATAAAATTTGAGAATCTACAATGTAGTCTCCATAATGCTTGGAACATGTTTCAGTGAATAAAGAAAGCTCCAATAAGTGGAGGACATTAGTTAGAGTCCCTAGAACTCATAAAATACTAGGTATGATGGGATGCACATCTATAGTAAAATAAGAGATAAAAACAAGAGAAACTTAGGAGTTAATTAGCCTGATGTCTACAGCAGTGAGTCACAAGCAGTGATTCCACAGGATACCACATGTACTCCACGGTAAATGTGTTTTCATACTCACACAAGTATATGTACACACATACATGTTTATATGTAATCTATTAGTATGATGACCAAAAGTGCTTTTTATAAATTATGCAGTCTTATTTTTTTCCACTCAAAGAAATCTAGATAACACATACATACACACACACACACACACACACACACACACACACACACACACACACACACTACCGAGCAGTGCAGTGGTAGCACATACCTTTAATCTCAGCACTCCAGTGTCAGTGGCTGACAGATCCCTATAAATTCAAGGCCAGCCAGGTCTAAAGAGTGAGTGCCAGGCCAGCCATGGCTACACAGAAAAATCCTGTTTCAAATCAAAACAAAATAACAAAAACAAAAGAAATCTGTATTCCTATGATGCTGTCAGGTTAAAATAATGATAAAGTTGCCACTTGTAATTCTCCTTTTAGAAAATGTTCATATTTATAGTATTCTTTCTACCTAGGAAATTCTTAATACTCACATCAAGGAATTTTAGTTTTTTCTCTTTGTCTTACAGACTGACTGATGGCTACTTTGTTATATATATTATAAATGTTCAAAGATTAAAGACATGAATAAACAATTATATAATATGGATATCAAGGTATGCTTTACTGTCTGATAACATTTTGTCAAAGTGTAATAAAAAGTTAAATATAATCTTAAAGTTTTGAAAACCCAGGAAAAACACCAAGGGTATATCTTGATTAATCCATCATTTGTCGCTTATTTCTGGATCACTTAATTTTGTCCATTGTGATTTTTAAATACATAAAATATAATATAAATGTGTGCTATTTAATAAACTAGGTAACCAACGTGAGTATACTTTTGAGGATGTAAACACAAATGATCCCCTTTGGAGAGGCATAGGCAATTTGGTAAGAGTATCTCCTCTTTGAAAACTGGTTTCATTACAAAATACATCCATTCAGATGTCTAACCCTTCCCCTTCCTCTCTCCCTCCTCCACTCATAAGGTTTACTACATTGTATTTCTTCACTTTATGTGATTGTTCAGTTTGTCTGCATTCTCTATCTCTGAGAGCATCCACCACTATCATAGGCAAACTACCAACCAGGACTTCCTCAAGGTTCTGCTTGAAAGGCTACAAGTGGGAAGAGAGTAGTCAGCTAAGAAAAAAGACAGCATTCACAATTTCTGAGTCCTTATTTTTAAGTAGACCAGCAGAAGTCTAGAGTCCCTGGAGATTATCTACAAAGGATGGTACTAATGCAGAAAGCAAAGTTGGGTTGGGGCTATTGAAATTGGGTACAAAAAAGAAGGGTAAAGATGGCTTTAAGAACATTCAGTATTGTTGAGTTTCTCCTTTGTGGGAGGTGAGGTCATCTGTTAGTAGTTACGCAGGGAGGAGTTTGGATGGGGAACTGGGAGCATGGTGAAGATATGAAATAATAGGTCATGAGAACAATAAGCCAGAAACCCAAAATCAAGTGCACAGAGTACTGTGGAGTACTGAAGACCAGCTGTGACTAGAAACCAAATGTCTTGGCCACACCTCTCCAGGGTAAGCCAGTATTCTCTAGCAAATACACAGATGATCACAACTTTTTCCTTAGACTTATATTCCCTGAGTCTTACCCATCCTACTCTCCTTAAGATGCTTATCTATCAAGTGCAATCATCAGCAATACTTTGCCACCACTGTCTTCATACCTCTCTCTTTTTTTGTCTTGCTGTGGCCTCTACTTTCCAATTTTCAAACATTAGATCAGTAACAAGAGAAAATTCAAGCATTCAGTGTTTAGTTTGAACCTTCCGTGGCTGCCATGTTGTCGTCAACCAAGCTTATCTTTCAGGAGGTTTGTTGGGGGACAACATAGGAAGGAATGCTCATCCTTGGGATACTAAAGAATGTTTCTCCTGTTTCCGTGCTTGCAACTGCATGAGAGCTTCAGAGAGCCTCAGAGTCTAAATACCAGCAGCTGCTGAGGTCAGTCTTTTAGAAAGTTTAGTCTGGAGGGAGACTTCAAGAGAAAGCCCACTCTATTCATTCATATTTCTTATTACTTTTTCCTGGACAAGCACAAAGTGCAAAGTTGTCAAGGAAACAAACAAAGTTCAAAACAAGAATCATGAGAGAAGGGAGTTTGCAGGAGCAGCTTAAGAAAAAGGAAGCATTAAGGCACAATGTTGTCTTCCTTGGAACTGACAAATGTAACAAAAATTAAAAGTAAAATATCAAAACAGATGTCTTTCTCATTTAAGGCACAAAGTTTTATTCTTAACATTCTAACTGATCTGTCATACCTTCTTTGGAAAATGTCCTATCGCATTCCTATCTAGATCCCAAAAGTATAGCATGTAAACATCACATGTTCAGAAATAACTGTAACCACTTAATAGCCAGAGTTCTACCATTGAGAAATTAGGAGACACAGGAAAGAAGATCTATGCTGACTCCACAGAAGTCATACTAATATTTAAATGGAAACCAGTAAAATACCTCCTCCTCCCACACAATCAAAAATTAACCCCTTAATAACAGATGGTGAATATTGTATATTTTAGTATAAATTGGAAGCAACTATAATAAATGATATGTTTATAGTAAAATATTTAGTTATATGGGAAATTACATTGTAATTTTTGCTAAGCTCTAGGGCTATGTTGTTTGATTTAATTATTTTAAAGTGGATTTGTCCTATCTGGTTAACTGAGGCTCAAGGAGACAGAATTTCTCACTCTACAACTAACAATCCCTGTGATTAGACCCTCAGGCAATGACTGTAAAATCATTATTCAATCCCATCTCATTATTGGATGTGGGAGCATGGTATGTGTCAATAAAGAACCTGGAACAATAGGATCCCACTTCTAAAAACAGGGTTTCACTTCTACAAGGCTGGATGGATAAAGGGTTACAATGTCTTTCTTACACCAGACATGCTCCTCTTTTCTTGGTCTCACCATGGTCAAAATAAAAGTAAAGAAGCTGGAAGTAAATTAAATTGAGAAAATTGCCCCATACTCAGTGTGAACAAAGGGAGGAGAAGCCTTATAGAAAACTAGAAGGGAATTAAGGAGATACACAGCCTGCCTAATTTTCCAGCAAGCACACATCATCTGAAACTCTTTGAAAGGTCAAGTTGGAGTGAGGTAATGCTGTTTTGGGAGTGAAATAAACATTACATTGGTTTTGCTCCATCTATGACAGTTTGCTCCTTTTTTCTTTCTCCCTCTCAATTTTACAGTCCTTGCTCTTTTAAAAATTTTAACCAATCCCCTTTTACCGTGTCTACACCAATCACTTTCTAGGCTTCCCTTCAGCATGCAGCTTTTCTCAAGACATTTCTACTCAGGCCAGGCAGAGCTGCTGCGGTTATTGCTTCTCTCTCTCTCTTTCCTCTCCTTCTCCTCCTCTTCCTCCTCCTTCCTCTCTGTCTCTCTGTTTAAACAGTGTGGGAGAGGTTGTTGGATTTGACTTGGCAGAATCCAAAGGGACAGAAAAGAACTAAGGAAGAGAGAGAGAGAACGGAAGGAGGGGTCTCCTGTCCAAATAATCCCAATTTCCAGCCAATCACATGGACAAGGAAGCACTTTCATAGATGCTCTTAACAGTTTTACAAGATTTTTTTTTCTGTCTTTCAAAATGCGCTTTCAACAGTCATGTTGTTTTCCAATGGACTGAAAGGACCACTGTTTTTGGAAGGGACAAGGATGGGCTATAGCATAGGACTGGGGACATACAAAAGCTGCTTTATTTCAATGTATGTTTGCCCTGGCAGGCATTTTCTGACCTACCTGTACATAATCCACACTCCTTCCCAGTGCTCTGAAGGCTGTGTACATGACTTCTCTCTTTCCGCCCCATTTTTGCATGATGCAAATGCTTTTGTTAGACAAGACCAATTGGGTTACATGTTGTGAACTTTCTTTATGGGACTCTTCTGTCTCACCCGGTCCCTTTTCATGGAAGTTGTTCTTCCAGATGTAAGTGGCTGATTTGTCCCTGCCCATGACTTCACTGAAGATGTCCATCATGTAAAGGTCATCATCTGAGTTCCCATCTATGACCATCACGACTTTAATCCCAGGGTAGGTCAGCCTTTTCACAGATTGCAAACATTTTCGTAAGTAGTCAGGATCTTCTTGATATGCAGCGATGCAGAGAGCTACAGTTTTGTTCAATTTAATGGGGGTTTCAAGGGACTTTTTCATTTTCCGGTGTTCCAAAAAGGCAAAGAGGCTTTGGATGATGAGGTGTGATGCTAAAAATGCACCATAGAGTCCAAAGGAGAAATAGTAATTATCCGTCTGGATAAACTGGTACCCAACAATATAAGCAGCTGTGATTCCGAGGAGGAGAGAGACTCCAAAAAGTGTAGTTCCAATGATTCTCAGGACACATAGAAACCTCTCACAATGCATCTGTAATGTAACAAGAGACACTTGTGGTTAAACACTCTTGTTCCAGGTATTATGGGTGTCAGAGAACCCTGTACAAGAGGCATTCAGGAAATCCCCATTCCTTTTATTTTTATTCATTTTACATTTATTGTAGTTATATAATTTATAATAATTTTATACTTGTATTCATTGGATTTTTTCAATACTACTGTCTACTCCCCCCTCTCCAACTCTTTCATACTGCCACTGCCTTGTCCCCCTGCCAACTTCATGTACTTTTTTTTTAGCCTGTTTAATCCACTTAGTGTTGCCAACGTGTGCATCAATGGTGTCACTCGCTGGAGCATGACAACCTACCAGGGACTGCACTATGAAGGGACTGAATCTTCTTTCTCCATTAACTGCCAATGGCTCCTCAACTGGGATTAGGATTTAGCATGCCCCTCCCCCACACAACATTCAGGAATTATAACACTGAGTGTCTCACTTAAATTATTATAATATTATATTGACACCAGGCCTCATCTTCAATCAGGATGCCCAGATAGCACAACTCACAGGACTATTTCAAGAATCAAATGAGTACGTAGTGCCAGCACATGTCACAATGCATTGAGCACTATTTGGATGCATCGTTCTCAATGTTTTAAGTCCTGTGTCTTTGTATGCATGTATGTATGTGGCTTTTTATGTAGCTATGGCTTGGCATCAAATTATCATTCCCTAAAGAAATCTTTTTGCCTGCTCAATAGTTTCTTCAGCCCCTAATTACTGATGAGTAAGAAATCCACAGAAGATTCTGCTGACTTTCCCAAGTATGACTTCATTTCATCTCTAACGCATGTCCCTAGGCTTACATCTCCATGAAGCTGGATGAGGTTAGAGATTAGGAAGACTGGCTTCTGGGACTAGTTTATCAGTTAGTTCTGTGACTTGGCAAGCATCATCTCACTCCCCTGGGTCTCAGTGCTTTTGTTTGTGCATATGTTTGTTTTTTAAGACCTGTTCAATGGCAATACTCCCATTTTATGAATTTCCCTTTAATGTTAAAATCTGTTACCACTAGATGTCCTGTGTAAAGATTTTTCCAAGATCCTGTAATCAGATATGTGTCTCTTTCACCCACTACTGTCTAAGGGTACAGTCCTGAAGGTCAGGAAAACAACAGCATTATTATAGAACAATATTCATGTTATTAGAATTATAGAACAACATCCATATTATTAGAGTATCAGTGATATTGAGTAAGATAAAACATCCTACTGGATTTCAACACCTGAAAGTCAACCCTATCAAAAGATCTAGCCAGTCACCCCCCCTTGGCCCATTTCAGCTCTCAATTTTCTACTAAATTTTGAATGTATCCTAAATAAGGTTATGTGAGGGGATTGTGTGCCTGTGCATGTGTATGTGTTCGTGTGTGCTCGCACACACATGCGTGCACGCATATTTCTATGTGTGCAAGTACATAGGCGTCTGTGTGTGTGCATGCAAATGAAAACATTCAGGGTTGCTCCTTCAGTGCCTGCCACCTTGCATCTCATATTTTTTTTCTTTTTGAAACAAGGTTTATCATTGGCCTTGAATTTGTCAAGTCACTTGGACAATGAACCTTAAGAATCTCTACCTTTTCATAGAGAGTTTTAAAATTTTAAGGATCAGAGAGCCATTTTTTCCTGTGTTTTCTAAATCATTTCTGATATTAACCATTGAAATCTTGCTCCAAGAACTTTTTTTATGTTAGATCCCTCCTCGTTCTAGGAATGAACCACCATAAGAGGCATAATTATTATAAATGCAGTGTTTTTTCTTTGTTCACATTTTCACATCCACTTTGGGAATGGGTTATATTTGTACATTATTAATGCATAATAATTTTATAGCCTAACTTTTGAAACTGAATACATTTATTTTAAATTAAAAATTCAAGAATACAATTATTTCTATAAAACCTCTTCTTTTGTATTTTATTTATAGTCTCCTAATTCTTATCAAACTGTAAAAATAAATGACCCTTGGGAAGTAGTATCATCTTGGTCATTAACAACTGTGAGGTTATATTTACATACTATTGCATCTAATAATGCTTGACTGGATTCACACTACAAGCCTTGGAAATTTTGATGGTTCTATCCACTAAAAATGTGATCTTTCCTTGTCCACAGACAATATGGTGGAGCTACAACATTGTAGCTGGTGGAAATTTAAGATAAGTCTCTTCTAGCAGAAGAAAGAATGTGTTTGAAAAAGAAGATAGTCTTCCTCAAATATTTCTTTTTCTTCCTCTGGCTCGAAGATATATCAACAAGTTTCTGGGGGCATATATTATCCAAAGATAAAAATATAAGTTAGTGATTGCATTAAATATGAAATGCAGTCTTTCACCTATCAAGCTAGCTGCATGGACCCATGACAGAAATAAGTAACTTATAGGGGTTTTTTCCTTATTTGTGTAGTCTAGCCATTGTGCATTTTTGGATCTAACTAGTATAACCAAGATAATTCACTATAGGCCAGAGACCAAGATGCTGGTTATCTTTCCACCTTGTAGACATCATTTCCTTCTGTAAAATGAAAATTCTCAAGCTCATCAGATACTTCAAAACACTGTGCTGAGGAGCAAAGTGAAACAGAGTGGAAAGTGTTTCTAAAATTCAGAATCACCCTTTGAAGGTTCAGTTGGCTAGGAAGCTTAAAAACCCTCAGAACAAAATAGAGATGTGAGTTACACTTAGCAGATATATAGGGCACCATGGTGTGTGGTATCAGAGTCTGATAACGGCAACCTTAACACAAATGCAAAGTTGAGTCTCCTGGAAAAGAGTATGCTTCAGAGTTTTCAATGAGTGGTGACCAAGGCCTGCATCCCTTGTTAATTAACAGAGCTGACAGGATGCTGAACACTCCCAGAGGCCACATTAACCAATGCCTAAAGGTGCTGCAAGCACCAGACTTGGAACTTGTCATTTCCAAGACATGAGTCATTCTCACAAGAGTGAAAAATTTCAAAGGGACTAAAGCATTTGCCAGGGAGAAGCTTAAGTGTGTGTTCAGCTTGCATTTAAAATCACCATCACTAGCAAAAGAACAGTCTGCCATTCTTCCATTATTCACATTTTCCTTGCTTTTATCAGCACACATGGATGGAGTGTGGTCACATAGCATCTGCTGGCCACAGCTGAGGTGGGAACACCCTCTTACATCATAGGCGTCTACAGAATGTCCTTTTGAAGCCTGGGAAAGTTGCTAACAAACTGCAATAATGTGGTTAGAATTGAACCTTTATATTCCTGCTACAGCTCAGTACTGTAGAGTGAGACACGCAGACCATCTCAGAGTGGGCCAAAGGGCACAAGGCACATTGTAAAGCCTGCTTTGCTGAGTGGATGCATTGATCTCAGAGAGTAACTCCACACAGGGTGTGTGTGTGTGTGTGTGTGTGTGTGTGTGTGTGTGTGTGGTTTGCTTAATTGCTCTGATCATAGATATGGGCACCATATGTGTAATATTTCTCAGACAATCCTTAATTTAAACTCTCTGTTACACAAACCTACTTTCCAAATTAAAAAAAAAAAATGTCTGTGAGGCTATTTTTTGAATTAAAGAAGCTGGGTGTTTTCAGTCTTAGATCCTAAAAAAGATAATTTAGAAATTTACATTCTGAAATATTTAAAATGTAAAACCAGAATTTGGAAATTGGCATGGTCAGATCTTTGCCTATTGGCTTCTGGATTGTTGCTGTACTTGGACTTGATAGCAACTATTTAATAACTTTTGGTCTCTCTCAAAATTTAGGTCAAAACAAAATGGAAGAGAATAGATTACTCTAATATAGATGAGCTCATATCTCCCTCCATGCATCTGTACATCTGTCCATTCATTCATTATCTATATTTATCTATCAACCTATCTATCTAACCTATATCTATCTATTTACCTATCTAATCTACTCATTCATATATTTATCTATCTGATGTTTTCACTAATGTATGCCATGACATAAAATACTGTCTAATTTATAGTTGCTATTCACTCTACTGAGGGAATGTATTCATCATAATTATCATCATCATTATGCCCTATGTAGTGGCAGCTAATAGTTATTTGACATTTATTAGGCTTTAAGTAGTAAAGAAAGGCTTTGGTTTATTTTTAAGGCATGACCTTATTTCATCTTTATGTCTTTAGGTAGCAAACATATTGTTAATGACACATTACAATGCATGTTTATGACAAAGAAACCAAGATGCTGAGTATTGAAATTACCTGCCCAATGTTATAAATCAGGAGTATGATCCATACAGTACTCTAAATCCAGATATCATTTGCTAAGAAAAATTGAATCCGTATGAGAAATTGCATAAAGGTCTTTTGTTTCTAGCTTAAAAACTGTATGGCATTAGGGAAGAACTTTAAGATGTGTCTCTGTCATTGTGGTGTTTAGAGAAAGAAAAAATGGGTGCAGATACATGGCCAGGCAATATTCATAAACTCCTGGGCTTGTATACTTTCCCATATCCATGCAGCCTAAAGAGATAAAGAATGATGTTGCTTCCCAACAAGCTACTGGCCCATTTAAGCAAGTGCAAATTTAATTTAATGCCAGCAGCAAAAATTCCTTCTCTCCATGAGAAAGTCTCTAGTGCTCCAATGTTGCCAACTGTGGAAGAGATATAAAGCTTTATGGGTGCCCCTCCCCCCACCCCCACTCCCAACCCTCTCCACCCTACACCCTGGATCAGTAAGCCTCAGAGCCTTTTTCTCACTCTTGACCTTTTATGTCATAGACAAGAAACTGTTGGAGCCAAGAGAGACTATCAGCTGCTCTCCTTGACTTAGTGCCCTGTTAAGAACTGAGTTGCCATAGATTCCATACAGCATCCTTTTTCATCTCATCTGGGGAGCTGAAGCTTACTCAGATTTGTTTCATGAACATCTGGGAAAAGTAGCCAATAGTAGGTCAGATGGTACCTCCCAGTGTGTGCAGCTAATGGCTGTGAGAAGTCCTAGACAAGCTATAGAGGACTTTTGGGCAAGAAAGATAATAAAGACAGAAGATCCGCATGGCCCCTGAGAGTATCCAGAGCAACTGTCACTTGCGATCTGAGCAACTTTATAACTACAAAGGCCACAACTGGGCTATGCATATGATAGAAAGATATAGATATACAATAGAAACATTATCTTTTATGCACCAAAAGGCTATCCCCTGTTTATTAAGCCTTTATATTTGGGCTCTAATGACTTGTGATTATGATTATGATTGTGATTATGTGTGTGTGTGATTGTGTGTGTGTATCTGTGTTGTCTTTTACACTGGAGAGATTAGTAAAAGTTTTAAAATCAGATATACTCATGTTCAAATCCCAGCTTTGTTGTTTACCCCATAGAATTTGGCCTAAAGCAACAGTTGAGTTGAGATGTAATCCCAGCACCTTCTTTTAATCATTGAGTAACCTCGAACAAGGTACATAGGCTAAACCGATTACAGTTTCTTAAACTGTGCAGTGCACCTATCACAGAATCCTAAAGGAGATGAGAGTGATGAATAAATGCTCATTTAAACACTTAACAAAAAATAGTCATCAATTAAACCTTTGTAATGTTATTTTCCTACTCATTATGACCTAATTACCTTCATTTGCCTTCCTTGTAACCCACTGCTACTTGTTAGTTAACAATTAATAAAATACAGCATGAGGAACAGTATAGAAAAATTAGGGGTTAGCATGAGTTGATTGCATCTTAGTTTTGCCATATACAAGATGTCTGACTTTACACAAACTTTTGAAGGTTCTGTTAAGAACCTAATTAACAATTCAGCTGATAAAATAGAACTTCAAGTTTTGAGAAATAGCATTAAGATTCATTAATTTTAATATTGCTGCCATCAGTATCATGAATAAACACAGTTACACTAAATCTTCCATTTCCATGGTCTTCACCATATTCACCTAATGAGACAAGACAGAAAATTCCTATTGGTGCTCACTCCTTGGGCTTCATTTCCTGGTCTATTAGTGACTTTTGATGAGCACAGTTTTGAGGGATGGAGCACATATAAAATGCTGTACTTGAAACACAGAGTGCATTTAAAAGGGATTCTTTTAGTCATTCTTGTTGGTACAAGTCAGTACTTTAATGAAAACAAAAAAATAATAATTTATATAGCTTGTTTCTGCTTTCTCTCCTCCTCATTATATTTTCAAATCCATTGAAGACTCTAACTTGTGACCAATATGTCATCACATTATGACACAGAGCTGACGGGAGATATTTAAAGGCCATTTCTTTACAGAAAGCACTGGTCCAGACTCCATCAATATATAGAACCAGTACTGAAGCATAAACTTTCCTTATCATAAATTCATTTAAATATTTTATAGGTGCTACATTTTTCCCTATAGGCCTTACATGCTATGTTTAGTCTTTAGAACTGGGAGTATTGGTGCAGAAAGGTGACATCAGCAAGAATAATGGAAACTGCTTCCTCATATTAAAAGCTATTTACATGATAGCTTTCTGCCAGCTAGCCAAGGACAAATAAGGATAGTGAATTAAGGGTTAAAATTCAGGAGTATCCTAATGTTGACATATAACTGATTGACCTAAAGACATATAAAATCAACTGGTGTGTTGTTGGGACAATAATTCAGAGCTCTTTGATATAAGTTGCAGATGGAGTGTCACAAGATTCTAAAGTGCAACCAGGTCTGGTCTCACAGACACAGAGTAACACAGTTCAGTGGTCCTTCACCTGGATGTACATTATGTGATTTCCTTCTCTTACCTGTTAGAACTAAAAAATCTGAGTTAAAAGTACGCAGCTGATGTCCTCCCAAGTGTTCACAGCGGAGCACATGCATGCCTTTCTCTCACCCCTCTGACCTTCTCTGTCTTTGAAGTTGTCTTCCCATTTCTAGTCTCACCTCAGTTTTCTTGCCAAAGACCCTAAGAGCCAACTAGGCAGGCTCAGAATACAAAGCCTTTTAGCTGCTCTGTCACTCTAATGGGACTTTAGGCTTCAAACTGCTCTCCATTGCATCATCAAGTTTAATCATGTGCTTCTAGGAGATCATTCTTCCCAAAATGCAAGTGGCTCCTGAATGTCAACATCCTGCACTGTGTTCACAGTGGAGGAGAAAATCACAAGGAACTGACATGCAAGCTTTCTGATTGCCAATACTTGGGCTTACAAACTTAGTCTTTCGGTCAAAATGTTAAGTGCAGCACAAATGTCCAGTCTCAGTGAAATAATGTAAAGCCGTATGTAGCAAGTTGGTACTCATTCTATAAAAGTTTCTGTGGCAGGAAAAATTATGAATGTCAAGCTGTGATAACTTATGCCAATGGATTTTTTTATGCAGTGGGCCAACCCCCATTCAGTCAACAACACAGCAGCTTCCAGTTCTGTTCCTATTCTTGCAGCTTCTAGAAGAATACAGCTTGGGTATGCATAATTGAAAAAAAAAAAACCTCAGAAAGACACAGAGCTTATGAGTTAGTTCCTCATTACACTAATCTGCGGGCTACATACACATCATGCAAGATGCATGTAGTTAGTAATACACAACTCCTTGCTATTTGTTCTCAGATTTAAAATGATACTGTGCAAAAAAAAAATTTCCCAAAGGGGATCCTCCACTTGGATCCTAAGACAAAGGCTTTCCCCATACTGTCAAACTAGAAAAATATATTATTTTAATGTGTTTAAAATTAAAGAGAAAAAATGCTTTGTAAAATCTTGCAGCAAGGTGGAGGTATGGTGGTGCTGAGAACTTTGGAGCTGAAGACAAGCCTGGGTTCCATAGTGAGACCATATCAAAAGAGAGAGAGAGGTGGGTGGGGGAAGGAAAGGAAGCAGAGAGGGAGAAGAGGGGAGGGAGAGAGGAAGGAAGGAAAGAAGAAGAAAAGGAGGGAAGGATGGAGGGACAGAGAGAAGAAGGGAAGCAAAAGAGAAATCAGAACGTCTAGAAATCTTAGTTAGTAAAGATAAACCAAATGAAAAGTATTTATGAAACTTATGCTGTGGCGTTATACCCTAAAGAGTAAATAAAAAGAAGTGTAGTTCCTTTACTTTCTAGTAATTATCACTCAATCACCCATTGCACAAGTCCTGTTTCCCTGGACACCAGCTGACTGTATACAGTAATTACATTCTGGAGAATGATATTCAGATTCGATGCTAATCGCTAATGTGTTAAATATTTGAATTTGTATATGCTGATGATTGTATTTGGTAAAGTTTAGATTCCGTTTTAGATATAATAGAAACAAGCCCAGTAAAATGTATCTAAGCAATATATTTACAATGCAAGTGTCAAGTCATCTAAGAGTGGTAATGAGTAGGGAAAGGAAAGATGATATTCCACAAGACTTTAACCCAGAGCCTCCACATGGGATTTGCGTTTGTTGAGAATTGTGGACAAAGAAAGCCATATATGCCACATCTGTGCTTTATGTCTTTAAACTTTCACTGAAAATGTAAAAGAACTACTACTCTACTAGGAAAACCGTTGGGGAATTATCAGTATTCAGAACACAAAGTCATTTGAACAGCTAATGTTATCTAGGAAAATATAAACATTTAACTTATGAATGTGTCAATTTGGGTCGGCTGGAAGACGAAAAATATTTAAATTTTGAGTTATTTTCAACCCAATTGTTTTCTCAAAATGGAAACATTATCGGTGAACAGGCTGACAGGCATGAATATATATTTTAGCTCATTTCACAGAAATGCATCTTTTAATTTAAAAATACCATATTTTAAGGTTAAATATCTGTCGACTATTCAAATATTTATTTTAAAAATAACCTATTAAAAACAAGTCGCAACCAGATTTAACACCTCTAAGGGTACACTGCCAAGTGCCTCTCTTTAATAGGAAATCCCAGGCTAAGCCTTGAAATCTACAATGGGCAGAGAGAGTATTCTCCCAAGCATGAGCCACTCCACTTCAAGAAAGCCAATCTACTGGTTTCCTCTGCTTTACACTAAGCAGACCTTGAGTGTCTATATATACATACTTTGGTCTCTTGCTCTAGGGATGGGGAGGAGGGGCTTCCTGGCCAATCAGAACCTCCAAACCTATTGCATCACATACACCCCTCCCAGGGTGTGACATCAAATGTAATCCCAGCCCAGCCACGTGGGTTGAAGGAGTGTAACGTTTCTGTGCAGCTGCCACAGCAGAGACTCATTTGGCAGTAAAGGGTCCCAGGAGGTAGTGAACTGAGCTAGGCAGGGAGGGGCCATCTGAGCTTCCAAGCCTGGACGCGGTTGCTGCAGCTGGCTTCCCCAGTGGCTGGGATACCTGCGTCAGGATAGTGTGCTCTGGCGTTTGGGGGATGTCCAGAGCAGCGCTGGTGGAAACTGGCACCTAGGACTGTGTAATAAGACCTGGGTCTTGTAAGCTCGGGTTCTCAGACATCACCTCTGCTCTCAGCCAGCCTTAATGGTCCTTTCACGGCAGTTTCCCCTAGGCTGCCTTTCTCCGGCCAGGGGAAGCCGCCTGTATTGCCGCAAAGTTCTCACCCTTACACAGACACTCCTTTCAGACCCGCCCTCTGGTTCACCGGGACCAATTTCTTAGCCCTGGCTCACTCTGGGCGGGAACCACCGTGACGAATTCCGCCCAAGGTGTTGATTATCCTGTCTCAACCCAGCCTCTGGCTCACCTCCCATCTCCATTCCGGCTCCCAGGGCCCCTCGACCCCACCCTGAGCAAGGGTCTGGGGACAGAGTCCCCAAGACCCATCCATATACAGCGGTGTCTCCAGCTGCAGCAAAGAAAAGAAGCGCCAGCATGCTCCGTGCCACGTCGTATTTGGCTCGGGAAAGGGTGCAGCTGCGGGAGCGCATTGCTGTCCCCGCGCACGCCCTACCTCCGGGCTTAGGGCAGACACACTGGCGCAAAGAGGGATTTGCTCCCTCCTCTCGCCCCTAGTGGCAAATGCCACTGCCCGCGTTAGGGACCCCTCGCCCCAGAAAGGCTTCCGAAGGGTGACTGAGCCCAGATGCACCTCGCCTGGCACTTTAATGGAGTTTGGAAACTCCAAAAGTGTGGAGGCCCTGGAAAGTGGGGGAGTGACTGAACAAGGATGGTAGCGAGGAGGTGGCGCAGAACTTTCTTTCCTTGGGGTCTCAGCCTAAGAGAGCTGGAAGTCGGAATCGCTTAACCCTTTCAATGCAAACAAAAAATTGGACTTTTCTTCTTAAAGCACATAGAACTGTGGCAGGGTGTTTCTGCCCACATAGTAGCTGGGGCGGGTGGGTAGGAAGAAGGAAAGTGTGGGAAGGTAAGGACATTTATGGAATGCATTTTCCTTACACAGTGGAAATCCTTGTTTTCTAGCTTCGGAGCCCCGTTGACGCTCCTGAAGATGCCTAGTGGAAAAGTACATCTCGGGACAATCAGCTTTCCTTGGCTACACAGTTACCTGTGCGCCCTGAGAGGCAACGTATTTCTGGCTAAAGTACAGGGATGATAAAAGAAAGAGCATGCTGCCCGTCTTGATAGTGATTGACAATATTCCCTAATATACAGTCTGTTGGATAAAGAAAACTTCAGACCTCACATGTTTCTATAGAAACTAGGCATATACATATATATTTTTTTCAAGTTCTGTGACTAATTTCATCCCTGCCCCCATCTTTCTAGGGCATTCACAGTTCACCCAAACGCGCCTGTGTAACGTACCTTGTTCAGCTCCGCTCATAAACTCGTCCTCAGCCTCTCTGTGTGGTCCCGGAGGGTCGTGGAAGGCAGTTTCCAAAATTGAGGTAATAAGAAATCAGATGAATTTGAGACGACCGGCCAAAAAAAATAAGAAATTTAAAAACAACATTTAAAAAAAAAAGATGGGGGAGTTTTAAAGGCTTGATTCTCCCCCTCTTTGAGAAGAAATTGCACTAATATTCTCTTTATTGTTTCCGTTGTATTTAAATCTTCTAATTCTTTTTGTTAAACGTGCTTTAAAAATAAATTAACTTTTTTTTTTTTCCTGTTTGCTATTTGCTCCAATCCCCCTCCCTCCGATAAGGCAAAGTTTCCTTTTCTCATCAACCTAAAAGCCCGGCGAAGACTCAGCAGAGCCTAGGAAGCGCAGAATGGAGAGAGAAGTCTTAGGCTGGTTCAAGTCCCCCGTTCAATGGGCTGCTCGAAGCCAGGACTGGGTAATTCTTTCCAGACGCCTTGACTTCTCCTTCCTAGCTGTGGTTGCCTTTCTGCCTCCTCCAACTTAAGGGGGTCCTAACAAGTGAGCTGGTGGGTGTTTTAATAGGACGGAGAGAGTGGGGGAGAGGGGAGTGGAGGAGGGAGGTGTGGACTGGGGAACCCGGAGGGGAGGGACTGGGCGGGATGGGAGGCGGGGAGGAGTAAGGGGGGAAGAGAGAGAAATTGGCCATTCAAAGCCCTCTTAGAGCTAGAGACCGCTTCTAAACTCCAATGAATTCAATTAACTTGATTGCAAACGTGTGCAGAGAAACGCAGCGTGCAGATGCTGCCCACCTCCTGACTCCTTTTCCTCTGGTGGCAGAGCCAGAGCCCTGCTTTGCAAATACTGTCTTGCTTAAAAGGATTCCCTCGATTCGATTGGATAAACTCCCTGCTGCATATAAGTGATTTGTTTTAAATCCAAATGTTTCTCTTAGGCTAAATCACTGCCCTTTGAAGCGCTCTCTCTCTCTCTCTCTCTCTCTCTCTCTCTCTCTCTCTCTCTCTCCTCTCTCGTGTGTGTGTGTGTGTGTGTGTGTGTGTGTGTGTGTGTGTGTGTGTGTGTGTGCCCAAGCTACCTGGAGCTTCCCCAAACCGCCCAGGAAGCTAAAAAGAGAGCCACTAGTCGGCCGGCTGTTTGTTAACCCTTTCTGCCAACTCCAAACTTTCTAAGCTGGAGGCAAGTGTCAAAGCCTCTCTCCTGCTCAAGTTATCGCTGTGGGTGGGCTGAGAACTGAAAAGAGAAAATAATTTGCAATTTATTTTTATTATGGTTCCCAGATATGAATACATGCAAAAGACACACTTTCGAAAGAAACTTTGATGATGATGATGATGATGATAAAAAGTCAACCTGAAAACGCATAAGGAAGGGAAGCAGTGATTTCTTAAGACCGCTGAAGTGACTTTTGCTTGAAACCCTTTAATGATTTCGAAATACTTTTTAAAAATTTCAAACTATGTTTTCCCGGTTATTTCCTCAACCTGCAGACATCTGCTCCCCTTTATTCTTTTTCCAGAATTCCTGATGCCCTAGCCCCCGCCCCCACCCGGAAAGGTAAAAAGAAAAAAAGTTCTATGAGTTAAAATGAACAGTAGGTGGCGCTGTTTAGGAAAAAATGAGAGCGGATTTGAGTGGTAAATTGGTCTTTGAAAAGAAGGCCAAAGTAATTCAGTAAGGCCTTACTTGTCTTTTTACTTCCATTTCTCTTATTCTTTCCTCTCTTCTTTTCTTTCCCTTCTATACGCCACTGGGTTTTTAATTCTACTGTATCTTAGTGACTTTGTTATTTGTTCATGATAAGATCAGAATATAAATTTGGGTCGTAGTCAAAGGTGAAGCATAAACAGAAGAGTAGAATAAACTGATAGTGACCTTTGCAGCACACTGGACAGGTGTGGAGCTGGGGGTGTAAATAGGGTTACAGAGTTTGGCTACAGTGCCAGGTAGTCATCTGACCCATCCCCCAGAGCTGGGACAGCAAAGCCAGTTCCTGACCCCGCCCCCCAAACACACAGTCTTTTCACCTCTGGGAAGCTTTGCTTTGGTGGAATGATTTCAGGCCACTCTGGGGACACCCATTTCCTCATTTCCCAAACAATCATCTTGAGTTCAGCCTTTGAACTCTGCCTGAGGTGATTCAACTGTTTCAAAGCCTGGCTTAAATTTCACACCACAATTTCATCTCACTTAATCAGACTTTAGCTTCCTGACTTTGCGGGATGTGGGGAATGGTAAATTATTATTTTGGAGTAGTACACAACTTCTACACCATGGCTTATAATGTAAATTGGACTGAGTTAGGAGTAAGGTAGCAATTGTGGGGTGCCAAAGTTTCTACCTGTAAACCCCCACAAAGGGCCTCATAGCCCCATCTCTAAATCTCTACCCACCTAAATGCCTAGAAATGAGGGTGTCCAACTTGTTGTTTAGTGATGTTCAACCATCTCTGTGCTAACAATTCAAGCACCAGAACGCCTGTAAAACTAAGTTGCTTCATTAAAGAAAAACACATTTGTCATTTCTGCCTTGTAAACCATAAAATATCAATGCATGCATGTCCTGTACTCCAGCTGTGGACAGATATAAACTTTGATTCTACATCTGTGAACGGCCATCCTATTTCCTGCAGAAAAAATGCGAGCACATTTTAAAGCCAGAAGATATAGTTTCCTTTACTTATAAGCAAAAGGGATCTACAATAAGTGTTCTTATGCTCAAATCACACCTTTGATATTTATTGACTGTGGAATTAGAAAGATACTTCACTTTTCTGGATCTTTAATTTTATTGTTGCAAGTGGAGGAAAAAACGGGAAAAGGGAGCATTTATGTATCTCTCTGGTGTCTGGTGTGTGTGTGTTTACCGTCTAGTATTACAGAGAAAAAGTGTACACATATTTTCTTTGAAATTTAAAGGTTGCTTTGATAAAGCTACATGAAAATAAAGCTGGTCTTTCCACATCTATGTCATTTGAAATGGATGAATGTTTAATAGTTTTCCTAGACAGCATGAAGTTCCACTGCCCAGTCTACAGAAACAGGTAAGCAGTGGGCACTCTGCCACTTAAAAACTTGTTTGTCTAACATTCTAAATGTGGCTCTTGGTTGGTGTTGTGTATTGTGACTATTGTGCTAGACACCAAGTGTCTGAAGCAATACAGTCAAACCAGGCTTGGCAGCATCTATCTTATAAATAAATAAATAAACCATCTTTTTAAACATTCATGAATTTGTAATATCACATGTTGCTACTGAAACCTATTGGTTTGCTAAGTTACTCAGATGTGAAAATTATTAATATTCCACTATTAAAAATCACACTCATTCATTGAAACCACCTGCAAGTTCACCCAGCACATCTTCAAATACTGGAGGTTTTTATATCTATCATGAGGAATGCAAATTTCTCACATAGAAATTTTTTCTTGGAGGCTCAGGGTTTCCATCAGCAGTAGACACTGCCAGTTCTTGACACTGTGGTGGCAGACTTGCTTCATGGAATCCTTAAAGCTGATCATTATTAGTATATAACCATAATCAAAGCAATTGGAAAGCTGAGGCAGGAGGATTTAAGTTCAAGGCCAATCTGGCCTACTGAGTGATACCCTATCCTAATACTTTAAAAAATAAAAACAATGAAATAAAGTAGTTTGTCTGTTCATCCAAGTAAAACCAATGTTCCAGGATATAAGTGCCAAATACAGAACACAACCCATGGGAATGTATTCAACCAATAAGCGTGGTAAGTAAGTGCACAGTAGAAGGCTGAGATATCTGCTTCACATATCTTCACATAGAGTCTTAAGAATCCGTAAAGCCAAGGGTTGAAATTTGGTCAGGAATCAACATTGCTTTACCTTGGGCTTCTCAAATGAAACTCTTCTTTCCTCATGAGAGGGGGGGTCACTTCAGTGCAATGACTTATTTTTCTTTGCAAGCCTGGTAGGTTAGCCACCAGTTTCTGCATCAAGGCAACAAGGTGGGGAATTAAAAGAATATTGCATTGGTATTGTTATAACTAACTTAGATGGCCTTGAAGAGTCCTGGATCCCCGCAACAATCGAAAAAAATATACTATTTTATGTTTTATAGACTATTTATAGACTAAATGCAGTGGTATGTGACTCTGTGCCATTCTTGTTAGTTTCATATTAAGATCACTGATAGAGATGAGATTAAGAACTAGGAACACAAATGCCAGTATGTTACATAAAACATAGCTGTAGGAAATACTTAATGCTTCTTATGGCAAAAGACCTAGAGAACATGACAAACATTTGATTAACTTTTGATTTGCTATGTAAGGACCAACATGTTTTCTATGGCATTAATGAAACAGAGCATACAGGTAAGAGTGGTATACAGAAGGCTTTGCACAGCCTTAAAAATTAGCATATATATAAAAATCATATTGACAAGAAAGAAATCTGGCATTCACCCATCCCACCTGCACTTCCTTACCACCAACTCCTTCACTCACCACTGCCTCCCTCCCCAAGTCAGACCCAGGAAAACCAGCTTGAATCTCTGCTGTAACTGCAGAGAGTAAACACACACAAGAAAGGACACATAATAAGCTAATAAGACAAAGGACACACAGAGTTATATGTAGAACTCATGGAAGAGACAGAGCATATACAGAAAAGCCCGTGCTTTGTCAATGAGCCCAAATGCTGGAGTTGTGTGTCATAAAAGGCCTGATCCATTGAGCTGCTACACCATCACTCTGGCCAGCTTCCTCCTTGAGATTTAAATTCTTGCTTAATAATCCTCTTGCTTTGCTTGATGTTTATATATTTATGTTCAGTTTAGGGACCAAAGAACTGGAGCTCATCTGGAGGAACCCCTCCTGTCTGAATCTCTATATAAGTGAATATCACTAATCTTGTTCACTAGTAAGAATTAACACACAATACTTTTCAGGTGTACACATGGTCACATTATAAAACAAGTTTAAGCTCAGTAATGAGAGAGAGAATTGACTCAGAATTTATTGATTTTTGGTTATTGTTGTTATTATTATTATTATAGTTTCCAGTTTGCTTGATACCAGGGTGTTCCAAGATCACATAGGAACCTGACTACTGAACTGCTCCTCTTAATAGTTCTGTAATTAATTCAGAAAAACGGCTGTAGAGATTACTACTGTTAGTGGTGGTCTCTGTGTTTGACAGTAAGGATTCTGGGAGATCTAATACTCTATCACCCCCAAGAAAGTAGACTGAGCATATCAAAAGAGATCAACATGCATGCTGCTTTCCTGACTCAGGGAGAGGAGGATTTCCTTTTTCCTTATAGGTTTTGAAGATGCCACCACAACAGAGTTATGAATGTCCCAATCTCAGAAAATTTCAAGGTAGATTCTGAAGATTCTTTGAACTATTTTTAAAAGATGTTAAAAGTAATAAGAAGGAAAGAAGAAGGAAATCTAAAAAAGCAGTGCATACCCTTTATAAACATCTACCAGTCTTCTCCATAAATGAAGAAAAACCCAGCTCCAAGCTATGGTTTGGCTCAGGTTAACGCCCCAAAAGTAAGTGATTCAAGATAGTCTTGGTGACACACAGTTGCAGTCTGAGACATTGGGCAGCTGAAGATGGGAAGAACATGAGTTTGAAGCCAACCTAGGCTTCTACCAAGACCATTTCAAAAGAGAAAATCAAACACCATATATATATACATATGGAGAGAGAGTCAGATAGGTCCTCAGAAGTATGTAATGTCAACAATTACTAATTGACTAACAGTAACTGCTGTCCAGGCTAGTGGAATCACCACATATGGATTATTTATTTCACTTTGTTTCATTTTTTAATTTACATTGATTTTTAAATGCTTTAGTGTTTGCCTACGTATTTGTAAATGTACTGGCTGCACATGAAAGTCAAAAAAAGTGTTTGACTCCCCTTTACTAGAGTCATTGAGAATTGTAAACTGTCATTTGAGTGTTGGGCAATGAACCAGTGTCCTCTTCAAGGGCAGCAAACGCTCTTAAACTTGACCATATCTCCAGACTCCAGTCATTTGTTTTAAATGCACTGCATCATGGTTATTTTATGAATCTTAACTGGTCTTATAAGAAAAACTTGGAGCTAAATATTGGGGTAAAGCTGGAAGATCAGAGAAACGAAGGAACAATCCACCAAAGAAACTTCTTACTGACATTGAATCCTCAGGCCGAATGGAGTAGATCCTCAGACTGAATGCCTCTGAGTCCTCAGTCAAAATGGAAGGGAAAGAAGTACGGGGATGAGGGCTGAATTTCTGTTTCCTCCAGCCTTATATTCCTTTCTCTGCCCAAACATATCACTTCGGGTCTCAACCTTCCTAGTGCTAAGATTAAAGTTGTGCATGCTTCCCAAGTGCAGAACCAGAGGCATGGGATCCCAAGTGCTGGGATTAAAAGTGTGTGTTTCTCTTTTGGACTGGATTAATTCCAAGTAGTCCAGAATAGACTTGAACTCACAGAGATCCAGATAGATCTCTGCCTACTGAGTTCTAAAATTAAAGGTGTGTGCCCTGCCACTGCCTAACCTCTAAGTTATTTTTTTCCCCTGTGGCTGCCCCTGACCTCTAATCTTCAGGCGATCTTTATTTGTTTAGAGTTCAAACAATATATCAAACATATGTTACAGGAACTTGCCAAGCTACTTCAATTACACAGTAATTATATTGAGATTTGTATAATAAAAATTATAATTTTTATATTCTTATTTAATTTTCAGGAATTATCTCCCAGTTCATTTTTGTTTCTGATTACGAGTTCCCTTCTTATCACAAATGACATCATTTTTCACTTGTGCATTTCAGATGAGGCTACAGAAAAGGATATGAACACACTGAAGTAGCAGCTTGTTCAACAAGAAGATTATGGCAGAAAGTGTTGCTCAGCAATTCTCTACAATATAGGCAATTGTCTCTGATCCTTTCATTATCTTAACCTTAATGACAGAGGGGAAGATTTTGGAATGTATATGTTTGTTCATAAGCAATAATGTCTTGGCTGTGGAAATGTGTTATATATCTACATCATAGGAGTAATCTTTAGTATCACAATAGTTGAGTAAAGTACATATCACTGGGAAGCTAGATTTCAAACTGTGTCACCACAGATGCCAAATGTGTAAGGCACGGATATATTGGTGATCTTGATTTGGCCTATACTCATAGCTTTAAAATATTACAACAATAGTTCTTATGATGCATATATAGTTATATATATATTCATCTGCCAATATATAATAAGAACAATAAATAAAAAGAAATCAATAACTTTCCTAAAGTACCTATGTTCCCAAAATAATTTGCACACATTCAGAGGTTACCATGTGATTTCAGCAGCCTCCTACTGCCTTCCAAACTTGTTGTCACAAATCTAAAAATCTCATTCCAAGAGAAACAGTTCAGTATCTTTGAAAAGAACACAAAATCCCAACTCTTCCTAATTATGTAGAAACTGTGATATGTGCTTATTTTTTGTTTTAGAAAAAAATAAAAATCCTAACATACTGATGTTTCCTTTAATGATCACACTATTTTTTTTTTTTTTACTATTCAGAAATCAATTTGGAGAAATATACATAGTGTTTAAAAAGCAATTGGAAAAAATGTTAGTGAATGTTTGGTTCTCTAGGTATCAGATTCAAGAATTCACGACATTCTTTTTACTGGGGTTTTGACACCTGATTGATCTTACAGTTTCAGAATAATGCAAAGTATTTTAGGTAAGGAAAGTTTTCAGGTTAAGAAAACTCCAAGCCATCACTCAGGATGCAGAGTTCCAGGACAGCTGGTGCTACACAGAGATCCCTGTTTAAAAAAAAAAAAAAAAAAAGAAAGAAAGAAAGAAAACAAACAAATAAAAGATAAGAAGAAAGGAAGAAGAAGAAAGAGAGAGAGAGAAAGGAAGGAAGAAAGAAAGAGAAATAGACAAATTTATGTGGCTAATATTGGGGGGAGATGTGTCTGGACTTCCAGTATCAAGTGAGATTTCCTTCCTGTAAGGAAGAAAGGTGCCAGGTACACACCCAGTTATGAGAATTACCATTCCAACTGCACCTAAGGGCACACATCGCTGCAGCTATCAACCTGATTACCATTAAGAAGTGTCACTCCAAGTTTTAGTCACTTCCTAACCTCCAGGGTGACTTCATAATGAAAGCAAGAAATGGTGGTGCTTTTTGAAGAGGAAATTCTTTTCTCCTGAGTTTCAGAAATAGGCTCTTCTGTAGGATTTTCTTTCTAGCACCTTGAGGTTTGTTCCTTAGTTCCATCCGATCAATGTGGGTTTGAGATCTGACTTGGGTGTTGGGTTTTGCTCTTGGCTCATCTCTTGCAAATAGCACCTGTTTGTTCATATAGAAATTGCCAAACTTTTAATTAAGCAGTTCACAGAGCGATTTTAATGTTAAAGACAAGTAGCATTGAGAGTCAAAAGTGAAAAGAAATATAGATCCTTGTTTGTCAAAGTGGTCAGAAGGTGGTCTTCAGCACTTGATCTCTTTGGTGCTTTAAAAAAATGCAGATTATGGTAAAGCCTCAGGCCTGCCTAGTTCATCAGAACCTTTAGTGACTCCAGAAAATAGGCTTGGAAAATTTGGAGAGCCTCCAAATTTTTTTATGCACACTGGAAGCTATGGAGTTTAAACATCAGTAATGTTGAAGGTGCAAATGAAATGTCCTGTGCCTTTTACACATGGTTATTTGTGGTTACAGCTTTTGTCCTTAACAAAAGGATTTGGCCATTGAAAGAATAACACTGTGTTTTTTTTTTTTTTTTTTTTTTTTTTGCAAGATGCTACTGTGGGTGTAGGAGCATTTCCTGTTGATGGCTTTATACTGTCTTTTATACCTTGAGATCCCTGTAATCAGTAGATTACCAAGTATCACCTTAAGACATTGAGAACACTCAGGAAAGCTGATAACCAGCAAAAAGTGAGGTCTCTAAACTCAACTGTCCCCTTTGGTAGCTCTACACTTACTTTCTGCAGTCTTGGGAAATTGCTTAGTCTGCCTAAGTCATAGTTTCCCTTATAAAATGTATACGAAAGTGAATGTTTACCTTCAAAGTACATTGTGGGACATAAGCAATATTATTTTAATGATCTGATAGGTATGAAATAAATGTCAGTCATAATTTCTAGTACTGTTGAAAACACTAGAAGTTGGCCAGGTAGTTGTGAGTCACTATTGGTACTCAGGGAGCAGAGGCAAGTGGATCTCTGTGAGTTCGAGGTTAGCCTGATCTACAGAGTCAGTTCTGGGACATGCTCCAAAGCTACACAGAGAAACCCTGTCTGAGGAATAAAGAAAAGAAAGAAACCAAACAAAACACCAGATGTTTAAAAATGAAAATGTCCCTATGAATGTGTTCTTTTCATAAAGTGAGACTGTTAAGCACTCTAAAGCATAAAACACTGGTCAATTCTTCCTAAAGCCTTTAAAGCTGCAGATGTGACTTCCATCATCTGCAGACAGTTACTCTGAAAGCAACTAGCACCAGCAGTGAGGATGAAGTAACTAAGGGCTCTAGATTAACAATCACCAAGTCTCCAAGAAAATATAGGAAGCTCTTTGTTTAAAGTTTAAACTACTCATTTCAGAGAACTTGTGGATTGGAAGTCTCCTCTGAAATGCATGATAAAAATTAACCAGCTTTGAGATTTGGGATGTGCTGGACATGTGGCTCCTTAGGAGGTGATCAGGTCAGGAGGTTCTGCTTTAGGTCAAGATTAGGACCCTGGTTGCACCACGGGATAGCAATCAAGAAAGGGTTTCTGATACAACCAATGTCTGTCTGGCTTATCTCTCTGTGGGTGCTTGCTTGTTCTTCCGCTAGGAGATAACAGAACAAGGAAACATTTACCTTCCTTCACAAGGGGAGGAATTCCGAGTTCCTAGTCACCAGTGTAACTTTTCTCTCTGAGTGCTGGATTCACGTATAAGATGGACTTGGTGGTAGCCTCTTCAATTTAGCATGGCTAAGAGGATCAAAGAAACACATTGTTTGCAACAAATCGCATTTCCTGATATTTCAAGGCTTATTATTTCCTCCTTTTAAATTCAACGTATTGCAATTGTTACACTGGGCCTCTTGGAAAGTCCAGCTACAGCATAGCTGTTCATTTGATTAAATGAAAAAATACTAAGTGGTCACTTACTCATTAGATTCATTGGCCAATATTTAATAAATACATACTAGTTTTAAAGCTTTGACTCAGGTATCCTAAGAGATACAAAAGGAAACAGAATAATTTTCCTTTGTGTTAAAGAAATTCTTGTGTTAAGAATACATACACACACTCACATACACATATACACACATGTGCGCACATGCATAAAAAGAGAATAAATAAAAAAATGTAAAAATTAAAATGATTCTACTCTTTAAAGAAAGTGGCTTTTTAGAGTAGCTATATAAGTAAGAGGTTCCTACTTTCACCAGAAGAAATATACTATTTGGACAATAAGTTCCCCCTGGTGTCTTTGCAATGTTTGGTATTAAACTCAGACTTTGCTATATAATAGGTAAGTGCTCTATGGCTGAGAAATATCTCCATCTTTTGTTTGTTTTTAAAACAGTCAGTCTGTAGCCCAGGCTGCTTTCAAATCTACAGTCCCTCAGTCCTTCATTGTTGTTGGGACTATGAAATAAGTAGGATGTTTTTCTTTATTCTCCTTTCATACAGTACATCCAGTACTCCCCTCTTCCTCAGATCCACTCCTCCTCCATTTACTTAAGGAAAGATTTATTCAATGTGACCATCAGGAAATACATGAGGGACTAGCATCCTAAGACCTGTGCTTTGAACATCAAGGTGATCTTTAGGAATATGGATGGAAGAATTAAGTGTGGGCTTGCATAACTGCATCCTCCAACAGTCTCAATGGAGCTGTGGTTTTCTGTCATCTCAGATCAGTCTGCAGGAGGACTAGCTGACTTTAGGGAAAGTTTGATTGCCTGAGGGGGCAATTTGCTACTCATCAGGAGATGATTACAGCCCTGTGGGAATTTGTCATGCCACAATGACTCTTGCTGGGTGAGGACATCCTGAATTCTCATCGAAGGTTCATATGCCTCCAAGATATGCTGTTTTTGGGAAAGTTGAAAAAAAAAAAAAAAAACAAAGCACATCACTCTTGTCTTCAGTCTAGGAGATGAGATAGCACAGGAAGTTTCAGGTAAATCAACCTATATTACCAGATTTCAGACAGACAGTTCTTAGATGAGTAGATAAAGCGTGTGTAGTTGAAGAGATATTTGACCAGAGTTAAGGAGGAAAAAGAAGACAGCTATAGACTTAACTAAATCTTGGCTTTGAGCAAAGGAGTCCTTTAAATAGGATAGTAAGCATATTTCAGTAAATCTAAATTAATCTTCTGGGACTCTTCCTTCTCATGAGTTGCCTTGTCCAGCTTTGATATGAGGGTATTTGTCTAGACTTATTGTAACTGGTTAGGCCCCGTTTAGTTAATATCAGTGGGAGGCCTGTTCTTTTCTGAAGGAACACAGAAAAGGAGTGGATCTGGGGAGAGAGGAAGCAGGAGAAGAGAGAGTGGAAGGAGAGGAAACTGAGGTTGGAATGTAATATAGGAGAGACAAGTAAATAAATAAATAATTCAAAAATGCAAGTATTTAAAATTGTGGTTTTTCTCTGTTAGGTGTTTCCTCAATTCTAATAGAAGCATACATAATTGTGAACTCCCACACAACACTGTCCACACATTTTATATCCTGTGGTTTTTCTATTCAGTTTAAGATGTGTGTGTGTATGTGTGTGTGTGTGTGTGTGTGTGTGTGTGTGTGTGTGTGTGTGCATGCTTCTTATTGACCATAATTTATTTAGGAATGTTTTGGTCTTAACTTTTCTGTTATAAACTTCTAGACTGTTGAAGCATGGTCAGAGAATAAAGTCTATATTATTTTAGTTCTTTCAGTTTTGAGGGTTTTGCTTTACAGTCAATGATACTCTCTACAGTATGTTCTGTGAGCCCTAGGATAGAAATATTCAATTTCAGTGCTAATAATTTTATTGTTCTATTATTTTTTGACTTTATCTAGTTGCTCTCAATATGGTTTGAAAATAAGACTCAAAGCTTGTAGTTGCAGCTTTAAATTGTCCTTTTCTGTTTTAATAATTGTCTTCAAAAATTACAGGTCTCTGCACTGTTGAAAATATAGTTTGGTCTATGGAGTTTGCTGCATAGAACATTAAGTCAGCACTACAAGATTTAACTCTCAATATTTAATAATGTTCAGTTTTCTACATGAGGTAGCATTAATATAACCACTCTTGTTATTTAAATGAGTTTATTCTTAAATACTTGTTTTTGTTGTTATGTGTTCACGTGAATAATGTATATATATATATTTGTGGTGAACAGAAGACTGCTTTATGGGGTTGGTTCTCTCTTTCCACCTCTACATAGATTCTAGAAATGAAATTCATCTCTTTATTCCATTCTTTTTTTTATGAATAAAGTCAAATATTTTGTCCATGTATTTATCCCCTTGTTCAAACTCCCTTCCCCCTCGAGTCCCTCCCAGTCACTCTCTCTTCTCCCCATCTCCTTATCTCCTCCCAGCAAGGGAGGAGGACCCAAGGTCCCAAGGTGGCTTAGTCTAGCATCCATTCCAGGCAGATCCACCTTCCTTACTCCAACATCAAGACTAGGTCAGGTGTTCCTCTGGAGGGAGTGGGATCCATGGTGCCAGTCCAAGGTTTTTCAGATCCCAAGCTGTTCAGTGTTTGTGGTTTACAGCTTGGACATGCTTTGCTTTTTGCTTTTTTGTTTAGAGACCTCTAATGAATGAGTACATCCCCTGCTTATCTTTCTGGGTTTGTAATACCTTGTTCAGGAGGATATTCTCCAAATCCATCAATTTGCCTGCAAATTTTAGAATATCATTTTTTCTTACTGCTGAGAAGTACTCCATTGTGTAAATGTACTACAGTTTGTTAATCCATTCTTTAGTTGAGGAGCATCTAGGTTGTTTCCAGGTTCTTGCTATTACGAATAATGCTGCTATGAACATAGTGGAGCTAATGCCTTTGGAGTGCGAATGTGCATCTTTAGGGTATATTCCTAGTAGTGGTATTGCTGGGTCCTTAGGGAGATTGATTCCCAGTTTTCTAAGAAACCCTCATACTGCATTCCAGAGTGGCTGAACAAGCTTACACTCTCACCAACAATAGAGGAGTGTTCTCCTTGCTCTGCAATCTCTTCAGCATAGGCTGTCATCTGTGTCTTTTATCTTAGCCAATCTGACAGGTGTCAGATGGTATCTCAAAGTTTCTCTGATGGCTAAAGATGTCAAGCACTTTTACAAGGGCCTTTCTGCCATTTGTAATTCTTCTGCTGAGAATTCCCTTTTTAGATCTGAATCTCATTCTTTGATTGGGTTATTCAAGGTTTGGGGCTCTAGTTTCTTGAGTTCTCTATATATTTTAGAGATCAGTCCTCTATCACTTGTAGGGTTAGTGAAAATCTTTTCCCATTCTGTAGGCTGTCGTTTTGTCTTATTGACAGTGTCCTTGGCTTTACAGAAACTTCCTAGTTTCAGGAAGTCCCACTTATTGATTGTTCTTCTTAGTCTCTGTGCTACTGGTGTTATATTTAGGAAGTGGTCACCTGTGCCATTTCATTGGAAGGTAATTTCCCACTTTCTTTTCTATCAAGTTCAGTGTGGCTGGGTTTAGGTTGAGGTCTTTGATCCACTTGGATTTTTGTTTTGTGCAGGGTGATAGGCTTGGATCTATTTGCATTTTTCTACACAATACCATCCAGCTATGCCAACACCATTTGTTAAATATACTATCTTTTTTTCCATTGAATATTTTGGGCCTCTTTGTCAAAGATCAGGTGTTCATAGGTTTCTGGGTTAATGTCGGTATCTTCAATTCCATTCCATTGATCCACAAGTCTGTTTTTATGCCAGTACCAGGCTGTTTTTATTACTGTAGCTCTATAGTATAACTTGAAGTCGGGAATGGTGATGCCTCTTGAGGCTCTTTTCTTAAGCAAAATTATTTTGGCAATCCTGGCTTTCCTGTTATTCCAAATGAAGGTGAGTATTGTTCTTTTAAGGTATGTAAAATATTGTGTTGGGATTTTGATGGGAAGTACATTGAATTTGCAGATTGCTTTTGGTCGAACTGCCAGTTTTACTATGTTGATCCTACCTATCCAGAGACATGGGAGGTCTTTCCATTTTCTGATATCCTCTTCAATTTCTTTCTTCAGTGATTTAAAGTTTTTGTCAAATAGATCTGTTACTTCTTTGGTTATAGTTACTCCAAGGTATTTAATGCTGTTTGCAGCTATTGTAGAGGGTGATGTTTCCCTTATTTCTTTTTCAGCCCTTTTATCTTTAGTGTATAGGAGGGCTACTGATTTCTTTGAGTTAATCTTGTATCCTGCTACATTGCTGAAGGTGTTTATCAGCTCTAGAAGTTTCCTGGTAGAATTTTGTGGGTCATTTATGTACACAATCATATCATCTGCAAATAGAGAGAGCCTCACTTCTTTTTTTCCAGTTTGTATCTTTTTTGTGTATCTTCAAATTGTGTAAATGTACCACATTTTTTTCCTTAATCTTAATCTTCTTTCATTCTCTTATTGCTTCAGCTAAAACTTTGAGAACTATATTGAATAGAAAAGGGGAGAGAGGACAGCCTTGTCTAGTTTCTGATTTTAATGGAATTGCTTTGAGTTTTTCTCCCTTAAGTTTGATTTTGGCTGTAGGCTTCTTATAAATCACCTTTATTATATTTAGATATTTTCCCTATATTCCTGATCTCTCCAGGACTTTTATCATAAAGGAGTATTAGATTTTGTCAAAGACTTTTTCAGCATCTAAGGATATGATCATGTGTGTTTTTTCCTTCAGTTTGTTTATATGATGGATGACATTTACGGTTTTTTTGTATGTTGAACCATCCCTACATTTCTGAGATGAAGCCTCCTTGATCATGGTGGATGATATTTTTTTTTATATGTTGTTGTATATGGTTTGCCAGAGTTTTGTTGAGAATTTTAGCATCAAAATTCATGAAGGAAATTGGTCTGTAATTCTCTTTCTTGTGTCTTTGAGTGGTTTGGGAATCCAAGTTATTGTGGCCTCATAAAAAGAATTTGGCAATATTCCTTCGGTTTCTTCTGTGTGAAACAGTTTGAAGAGTATTAGTAATAGTTCTTCTTTGAACGTCTGGTAGAATTCTGCAGTGAAAGCATCTGGACCTGGCCTTTCTTTACTTGGGAGGCTTTTAATGACAGCTTCAATTTCCTTTAGAGTTATGGGTCTGTTTAGGTATTTAATCTGATCTTGATTTAATTAATTTTGGTAAATGGTACCTGTCCAAAAAGCTGTCCATTTCTTCTAGGTTTTCCATGTTTATGGAATATAGATTTCCACAGTATGACCTGATAATTCTCTGGATTTCCTGGGGATCTGTTGTTATGTCCCATTTTTCATTTCTGATTTTATTGATTTGGATACTCTCTCTCTGCTTTTTGATTAGTTTGGATAAGGGTTTATCTATCTTATTGACTTTCTCAAAGAACCAAGTCTTTGATTAGGCATTACACATAAATAGAATTCCATAGTATGTACGTATAACAATACAAATACAATTTTATATTTTATTGTGTTGATTTATACTTATCTGATGATTGCTGATATAATCATTTTTATATATTGTTCACACAGTGTGTGCTTTCATTGGACAAACACCTATTAAATCTTTGCCTAATTTTTATAATGAAGATTTTATTTTTAGTCAATGATTGGTAGTAGTTTTTATATTTTGACTCATCTCTTATTGTATGTAGTTTGCAAACATTTGTTCACTCCTCAAGTATACTTTTTATTATTATTATTATTTATGTTTATAGTATACAGAAGAGGGTAATAGATGTCATCACAGATGGTTGTGAGACACCATGTAGCTGCTGGGAATTGAACTCAGGGGCTGGAGAGATAGCTCAAAGGTTGAGAACCTCAACTGTACTTTTTATATGTGGAATATTTCCTTTGCTTTGCAGAACCTTTTAAATTAGAAATCATCTCATATTTATTTTGGGATGTTATTGCTTGCATTTTTAGCAGGATTCTTGAAATCAGTGTAAAAAATCATCATTGTGATAATTTTCTATCATATTTTCTTATAATTGTACTGCATTGTGTCTAAGACTTCCAGTAAGTCGCCTTAAGAAGAGAAAATAGAAAAGATTTCCTTAGCTAATTGGGAACATAAGGGGTTGCAACCAAGAAGAGGTGGGAACAAATCACAAGAAAAGGAGATGATTGAGTGAGAGGAACAACAAGGAAGTTGAAAAAAAGAGAGAGATGGAGATCTTATTAAAGGAAGCCAATGTGGGGTTGGAAAAAGACCAGGTGCTAGGGAAACCTCCAAGAACTCACATGATGTCGCTGGCTAAGTCTCGAACCAACAGTGAAGGTGTTGCCTATACACCAATTTTTCTCTTGACTTATGTGTATAATGTGAGTCCAATTTTGTTCTTTGCATGTGAATATCCAGGTTTCCCAAGAATGTTTGTTGAAAATTCTGTCTTTTCCTCACTTGCGATTTCTTGGTATCCTTGTCAAAATCTGTCAAGCATATACATGAAGATTTGTTTCTGGGTTTTATATTCTTGTCCCATCTATCTGTATGCCCATCTTAATGGCAGAATCAGTGTAGCTGCATCATGTGTTTTAAAATCAGATATTGATGCTTCCAGCTTTTACTTTTTGCTCAAGACAGACTTGATGTTTACATTCCATGTGTGTCTTAATATTACTTGAAAGGAAATAATGGGAGTTAGTGGGTAGGGGTGCAACATAGTTGTAGGATACATTCCTAGCATGCCCAGAGCTCTGTATTCAACCTGAGGCAAACAAAAAAAATGTGTTAGAGAATTCTCTATTCCTGACAATGATGTCATTTAGAAATTGATAGTGATCACTGGAGCTAGTTTATGGATCTTACATGTAGTAACTCTTCCCTTCAAGAACAAGGTCTCTGATGGTTGTGACATTTAATTATTATCTTTAATGTTTTGTAGCTTTTGATCAACCACCTCTGTAAGTTTATCGCTAAATCCTTTATTCTTGTTGGTGCTACTTCAAACACAGTTACTTCTCTATGTTCCTTTTCAGACAGTGTTAGTCTATGGATATACTCTTGAGTTTAGTTTTTTTTTTTTTTTTTCTACTCTGGCTCTATACTGGAATGCCAAAATGTTGTTAGTTGTTTTTGCTCTTTTGGGGGCCCACCTCCCAACTCTCAAATAAATCACATCTGGAGGCATATTCTTAATTATAAATGCCCAGCTTTAGCTTGGCTTGTTTTTTGTCAGGTTTTCTTAACTTTAAATTATTCTGTCAACCTTTTGTTCTGGGCTTTTACATTCTCTTCTATAAATCTTACTCTTTTTTATGATTTCAAATTTTATTTAACATTTCAGTAGTCAAAACAGTGGCTTTGGCATGAAAACAGAAGCCAAAATAGCCCTACCCTGCGTGGCGGGATGCTTGCCCACCAAAGGGCAATTATCTATATTCAAAGACTGGAAAGTCAGACCTTACCTTACATCACACTCAAACATTAACTCAAGATTAGAGAGCAAACAAAGCTAAGAGCTAAAACTAAAGTTCCCCAAAGCAAGCTAGTACTTTTGTGAATATGACTACAAAAAATTCAGAGTCAGAAACCCACTATCAATGGGCATATGACCTAAAAAGCCTCTTCAAGTAATATATAAAAGTCACATATAAATGGCCACTAAAAAAGAATAGGAAATAAACTGGCAAGGCCATGGGACAGTTAGAATAATCCTGTGCACTGCTGACAGGAACATTAGATAGTGTGCCGCTACTGGGGATGGCAGTGCCTTGAAAGGAAACTAGATTTACTCTATGACAGATGGCTGGGTGTACTCTAATATGAAAGGGAGTCCTATTGGTATTTTATATACATGTTCACAGCAATGTCAAGAGCTCAAAGTAGAAACAACTGAGATATCCACTGTTGAATGAACAGATAACAAGACAGGAGACACACATATACTAGAATACTATTTGTTCCTACAAATGAAGGAAGTACATACAACATAGCTGAACCTGGAGGGTATTATCTTGCTCTTACTCCATGGCTGGCTGAGTGGCTGTGTGGTTGTGTGGCTGTGTAGCTCTATGTCTGGCCCCTAGTGTCCTACCCTCCCCTCACTCTTAGATCTTCCTCTTCTCCTCCGAGAGTCTCCTTCTATTTATTCTCTCTTCCTGCCAGCCCCACTTATTCTTTCTCCTGCCTCGCTATTGGCTGTTCAGCTCTTTATTAGACCATCAGGTTGTTTTAATTAGGCAAGGAATCACAGCTTCTCAGAGTTAAGCAAATGCAACTTAAAAAAATGCATCACAACTTTGCATGGTTAAAGCAAGTGTTCTACAGCATAAACAAAAGTAACACACCTTAAAATAATATTCTACAGTAGTTTTTTATCTTTATAAACTTACCAAATTAACTTTAATTATTTTAGGGAATCCAGGGTTTTCTGTTATATTTGTTGCACATACATCATTTTACTTTTTTCTTTCTGACCCTGATATGGATGTGCTTTCTATATTTGTCTGGTTACTTATCCCTGATTGCTCTGGATGGACTCTGCTGGATAAAAGTAGAGAGAATGTTTCCTAAGATCAGGTATGTTATTACATATGTGTTACGTAATATCACCCTTGAGTATGGCGATTGATTGGTCTTAATCTATTGTTTACTATACTCAATCTACCCTCAATTTATAAAAAAATATTTTGTTGTGATATGTTTAGCTTCTTCAAGATAGTCTGTCCTTCCTCTATTAAGATGATCCTGTGACTTTTAACTCTTAATTCACTGAGGTAATATATCATATTTTTTGATTTTTTTATGTATTAAGCTACCTTACTTTGTCATAGTATTCAATCCATTTAAATTGCTGTTAATTTTAGTTTGATGTGTGATGTCTTTGTGTATGCTGTGAATACCATTGGATAAAAAAGAAATTGTTTCCACCAATGGCAGAACAGTTTGGAAGCAGGAAGGAAATTCAGGCATTGATACAGTGAAAGAAGGGTGGAGTCAGGAGATGTGATACAGCTGCCCAAGAAGCAAGATGTAAAGAAGTAGGTAAGCCACGAGCCATGTAGCGAGACACAGATGAATAGAAATGGGTTGAATTAAGATGTAAGAGTTAACTATCAATAAGTCTGAGCCATAGGCCAAACAGCATGTAATTAATTTTAGCCTCTGTGTGTTTCTGTAAATCTGCAGATCTGTGTGTCCCGACCTTGGGAGGGATGAGTCAGAAACTGGGAAAGTTGAGAAGATTTCTCCAGACTGCAGGCCTGGACAGGTCAGAAACTTCTTATTACTTTAGTGTATTAATTTTGCAAATTGTTTTTGTTCATATTCACCAGGGACCCTACTCTGTAGTTTTTCTATGTTTTGGCTAGCTTTAATTTCAGAGAAATGCTCTATAAACTGCATTTGAAAGTATTCCCTTTTTATTCTGCTGGGAGAATTTGAGAAGAGCTGGAATCGCCTTTAACAAGTACTAAATTCATTTGTTTCACAGCTTGTTTATTGCTTTTCTTCTTATAGCTGAATTGATTGATTCAAACTGCATGCTAATTTTTATTCTATTAAGATGTTGTATTTCTGCACAGTTCACTAGGTAGTTTGTATGTTTCTGCTAGTGTATCCATTTTTAGGTTGATTGTTGATATTTAATTGTTCATCAGAGTCTCTTCTGATTTTTATTTCTGTAGCAGCAGTAATAAATTATCTTTGTAATTTTTGATTTTAATTATTTTAACTTCTTCATCTTCTTAGTATAGCTGAAGGTCAGTTTTTTTTAACTTTTCAAAAGGTTATCTCTCAGTTTTAATGATTTTTACCTGTTTGTATTTTCTATTTTCTGCTCTAATAATTCTTGTAAAAATCTTTCTGCTAATTTCTGGAATTAATTGTATGGATTATTTCCCTGACATATAGTTATGTTATATAAATTTTAAAAGATGGAATCTCTCATATAAGTGGCCTGCTTTGGCACAGCCATTGTTCAAACATGTGTTGTAATTCATACATATATATGTAATTGTTTTCAGGTTCATTCCATTGTGATCACACACAAACCTGACATTATTCTAGTCTTAAATTTGGTTACATTCATTGTGTGACTTAGTGCATAATATGACACATACTATGTCCTGAAAAAAGATTTGGGTGAATTTGAAAAGCATATTGTGTGGTGTAGCTAGGTGAAATGCTTTGTGCATATCTACCTTAGGTCTTCAATCTACAATTTTACTCAGATCTTTTAGTCCGCCATCCCCACTTCCTTCCTCTCCTTCTCTCCCTCCCTCCTTCCCACTTTTGAAAGCACCTCACTAAGTAGGCTAGCCTGGAGTAGACCTCATGATCTTCCTCCCTAAACCTCTCTAGTGCTGGGGCTAGCCTGGAGTAGACCTCATGATCTTCCTCCCTAAACCTCTCTAGTGCTGGGGCTAGCCTGGAGTAGACCTCATGATCTTCCTCCCTAAACCTCTCTAGTGCTGGGATTACAAGTGTATGCCACCATTCTCAGATGTTCAATTTTTAAAAATTGATGATCAATGGGAATTAATATTGAATGTAAAGTATTTGGATTTCTAATAGTAACACAAACATTCCATTTCTTTGCTCAGACTTTCCTATTTTCTCCCTTGTGAATGTTCATAATAACTCATTGTATACCATGTTAAAATACCAGAAACAACTTTATCATACTACTTTAAAATCATTTTTGAGAGAATTAAACATATTTGACCTCTTCGTGTCCATAGCCATGTTTTATTTTCATTTAGTTTGAGACCTTCTTAGTTTGTGGTCTGATGAATTATTCTAAATAGAAACTTGGGTACATGAGGTATTATGTCAAGAGATTATGGATTTTGTTTAAATCCTGTTACAGTCATCTTCTTCTGACATCACTGTGGGAAGACAAAGAGTTTATTAACCCATCTTAGGCAGGTGAGGGTAGGAGTTTGGGTTTCCCACTTGACACCTTAGGAAGGCTCTCCTTATTATCTGATACAGCTGGGATTTGGGGTTGGCCCCCAGCCACGTGATCCTGTCTGGGAAGGGGTAGTGTGCTGTGGCTCTTGGTTTGTCCTCACTGACACAGTGGACAGGATAGTACAGCCTCTAACTCACGGTGACAATAGTAATGTCCTGTTTTATAGTAGTTCTCACAGACATTGTTGCAGCACAGAGCTGGGGTACGGCAATACTACTGCCAGGTATATATGAGGCTCCCAGGTCCACAATTCACCTCCAATGATAGCTCAGTGCGGGTTTCTTACCACAAGGCAGGTAGCACTGGTTCCCTGCTGCTAAGTTTTTGGCAGCAAATTGGTAGAGGATTTTGAAGTTGTGACATCTTTTAGACTAGCCTAGTAAACCTAGTTTCCCACAGGGCTTTTGCCAGCACAAATGATGGGATACTACATTTATTTCTATGTGTCTGGAAGTTCTATTGAATGCTTTTTATCTTGCTAACTGATCTATTCTTGATATGCTGGCTAGTGAGAAGAGACTTTGGTAGGATTTTTTTGTTGTCTAAATTAATTGATCTTTCTAAGTGGCCAACTTCTTCAGTGTAATTTACAAAACATAATTGTGTGTATATGTATAATATTATATACGTGTGTGTATATCTGTAAATTATATACATATGTTATGTCATATGCATTTGGGCATATAAGTGTGTGTATATCATATACATATATACATATGTGTGATATTGTATACATGTGTGTATGACATCATATACACTTGTGCATATATATTTGTGTGTGTGATCATATAAGTATTATGTAGATATGATATTATATACTTATGCATGTATGTGTATGTATGTGTGTGTATTTCTAGGAAACTCACAGAAAATCACTCCTGTGTTATTCCTTAGAACCTAGTATCCCTAGTTAGTCTGCCTTCTTTCCTCACCTCTTAAGCTTTTCTTACTTTTTTCTTAGGTAATTGCCAAGGGTTCTAGTTGAGCACAAGGAAAACTATAGAAACCCTGTGCATTTTACTTTCTCCAGAAGCAGAGGTTTTCTCTAAGTTTAGTAAATTTTTTGAGATTTATATACTATTTTAAATGTGTGAATGCTTTGCCTGCATGTATGTGTATGTACTATGTGCATGCCTGGTGCCCTCAGAGGTCAGAAGTGGGCATCAAACCCCCTGGAGACAGACTGACAGATGATTTGAGCCACCAGGATGACACAGGTCCTCTGGAAGAGTGGCAGTTCTCTTGACTACTGAATCATCTCTCTAGTCCCGGTGTTCTATTTTTGAGTTATTATAATTAACACATTTAGGGAATTCTACATAAATCAATTGATGTATAGGAGAATTAATGGATACAAACTAAGGTTTTTGAAATAATTGCTACAAAATTACAACAAAAACTTTATATTTTCAAAGCTTCTGCACTAGGATGGAATTTGAAGATTTTCTGGATTTTCATACTTTAAAGAAACCTAAACAAGGCATGAAGTAAGCGGCTTTTTAATGACATGGTATTTTAAAAGAAATACTGTTATTAATAAGCCCTCTTGTTCCTGTGTTCTTCTTTCTACCAGTCCTCTCTATAGCTGTGGAACAAATTACTAACAAACATATATACATACACACATATATATGTATATACTCATATATATATATGCATATATATAATTAAATATGATGTTTCTCTACATTTTTATTGGTTAGAAGGACAATGTTCCGCAACATACCACAATAATTTTCTTCCTCATTTAGAATTAGTTATCAGAAAAGTTCACCTGTCCCTTCAGAAGTTTTGATTTTGCCACAGTATGACCTAAATGATTACTGGATGACTTTAAGCAGGTTTGATAGATAACTAAGAAAATTCTACCTACATTTTGATTTTTAAATTTATACTAGTACTTTTTCAAATTACCTTTGAAATGTGCATTTTATGAAAGTTGACCCTTAAAGGCACATATACTTTCTCACACTAACATATTAATATGCTTTATGAAATGAAATTATCGGTGTACTTCTTGGTGGCAATAGCTTTACATAGAAAGCCATAAAATAGAAACATTGATGCTCAGAAAAGAAGATACTGTCTGAAACATCAAAGACAAGACATCTACTATTTTCTGAGTTACAAGAGTGAATAACAACTTTTCAAAGTCCAGTGTATAAACAAAACACATACAAAGGAAAAAAGAGGAATTCATCCATCTCTTTCTTCTGAAAAGGTTTTAGGAATAAGAAGGAAGCTAATTTCCAAAAATTGTAATTTTTCCAGAAAAACTGAACTGGTCTGTGTGTATTGATTCTCAAATCTGATAGTCCATCCTGTGGCTTCACATGCTGCCAAAAGATGATGCATTTTGGACATATCATTTGTTAAAGAGTTTGTAAGAACAAACAAATGAATTGGTGATAAACATTTCTGTGACCTATGATTTTTGTCTAGTCTTCGTTAGCCCAGCTAATTCTAAATGTTAAATTTAGTAAATATTATAGAATTAAAAGAGAATAATAAATAAGAGACAAAGCCCCAGTAGTTTTGAGTATTTTCAAATTGAGTATATTAGGGAATTTCTGAACAGAAGAAATCAGATTTTAATTTTAACACAGAGAAAGATAATGTTTCCAACTATATTAGAGAATGTTTTCCTCAAGTCAAGAGATCACCTACTTGATAACACTGTGTCTACCTGAAGCTGAGAAACCTTTGCAATCTAAATCTGTCAAACACCGGTTGGAATGCCCTCTTGATTGGCAGCTGTTTCGTTATGAACAGTAGTTCTTCCACCTTTGGTTTACATTTCTGCTATATGATGTTATAATAATTACCTCTAATTCCTAATCAAAACTTTGGAGAGCAGATGGGTTTTGTAATATATAAAAAATGAAACTTTTTTATGTAAAACTTTTATTGAGGAAGTTGTTTAATGTAGTTTAGATATGTATTAAACTATTTCAGTACTGTGTGCCTGGTACAGTACAAAAATGGGAACCAACTGTCCTTGTTACCAGGAACTTTACACCTATGTAATAATACAGATGACTAGTGTGAGCTAAGTATCACTATAGTGTTATAAAATTCTGCAAGTGCTCACAGGCAAAATTCATGTGCTAGAGTGGCTAAATCAGGAATAGCTTATAAGGGAAACAATATATGGACTTGTTCTTCAATGTTAACATTTTTCACATATTCTATTTATTAGTTTAATTGGACATTGTTACCTGTATATCATCGCAAATTCAAACCCATGTGGTTGGTCTTCAAAGGCCAGCTAAGCCCTGATTGAGACTAACCTAAACACAGAATAGTAATTGGTGATATTCAACTCAAAGGGCTGCAAATGTAACTTACACCTTAAGTTCCTAAACACTATACCTATATTTTTAAACCATCTGATGATATATTTCTTAAGGTACAATTTTTAGAGTACAGCATTCACCGAGGTTTAGTATCTGACTCACCAACATTTTGTAAATTGTCAGAGATGCATACCGTCAGCACAATCCAATTACAAATCATTTCTATCATTCTGGAAAAGAACTTCAAGTTCCAAATGATAAGAAAGCAATGAAGAACAAACACTGTGTGTTACATAATAGTCTAAAGATATATATTATCATTTTCTGGGAATTTGAGACGATATTCCAATATGAAACATGTTCCATAGGTTTATACTGAGTTAGATAAATGTTCATTTTAGATAAAAATCTATGAATAAATAGACAGTCTCAAATCAAGCCAGATTTTATCTCTGCAAGATCTTACATCAATACACCCAGTAACCAAATAGATACTATTGGGTTTCAGTTTTAAAACTGGAGAGGAAGTGCTGACCTGATATAGTCACTTTCTGGGATCATCTGGAGAGTTCAAGACTAAGGTGCTTAGTGTATCAGAGTGAAGGGTGCTACATTTTAGTGCTTGTGGTAGAGTTCATAAAGCCCTCTCTATGTATTAAGAAGACTTGGCTGTTGGCTAGGATGATATATTGTGAAAAGGAGCTGAGTGTTAATATGCCTAAGAATCAAGCACTGCTTCTGGAACGTTCCTTTCATTAGTTTACTGTCTATATCCAACATATGGTGCGGGTAGAGATTATAATTCCACCCTATAGGTTGAGACTTTTTAACTTTTCCATTCATGGTCCCTTTTCACCACAGACATCGTACCAACCCGAGGTATATAAATTGAAATGTTTCTAATGATAGAACATAAAGAAACTTACATAAAGCAATTCTCTGATATACATACATTATTATTTACTAAAGAATAAGATACATGTGGGTAATAATAAAATAGGTGCATTTTTTTTTTACACAAATGAATCTTGGCTAAATACTTGATATAACAATAGAGGTAGCCAATATTTTTCTTTTTAAAAATTTTTACTTATTTTTCTCTCAAACAGTCTATCCTGACCACAGTTTCTCCTCCTCCACAGTTACTCCCGTCCCCCATTTGCTTCCTCAGATCTACTCCTCCTCTGTTTTAAATTAGAAAAGAGCAGGCCTCGCAGGGACATTAACCAAAAATGACATTACAAATAAGTCTAGGCACATATTTTTAGATTAAGGCAGAAAAAGGCAACCCAGCAGGCGAAAACATGTCCCAAAAGCAGGTAAAAGGGTCAGACACAGTCCACTCCCTCAGTTAGGAGTCCCACAAAAACCCCATGCTAAACAACCACACACAGCTTGTATGCAGAAGTTCTGAGGGAGACCAATGCTGGCTGTGTGATTGCTGCTTCAGTGTCCATGAGCGCCTGTGAGCCCTGTTTTGTTGATTCTCTGGGCCCTGAATCCCTCTGACCCTTACAGTCAGTCTACTCTCCTTTCTCGTTCTGCCTAATGTTTGGCTCTGGCTCTTCTAGGGGAATGAAGTCAGTCAGCTAGCCAGATAAAACCTCAATTGCCCTGTTCCAAATGAAGTGCCTAGGCATGCACATTAGGGGATTCCTGCTGAGCCAGTATGGGAGACAGGCTCATGGTGAGATGCTGGGGGCTAGTGAGAGACAACACAGCTATGGGAGTCTCTAGCTGTCAATGGGAAATCAGGAGGGGTATATATATATATATATATATATATATATATATATATATTCCCTATATCTGCAATAAAAATGAATGAATCTGTGATTCTGTCCTTTGATTATTAGATATTGTGTCTCCCTCTCCTCTGATTCCTCTAGCATGTGCTATACACTCTGCCCCTTCTCACCCCTCCTGCAAGGAGTGCCCAGAATGTCTATAACATGCACCCATCAGTTGCTAGATGAGGTCTCTGGTGACAGTTATGGTAGACAATGCTCTGTGAGTATAACCGAATATCATTAGGAATCATTTCTCAGTGATCAACAGGGAACGTTGTTGCACATAAATATATTGTACAAAATGACAGAAGGATATAAAGCCACTTCAGAAATTATTAAAAATATCCTCCTAATCCCAAAATAAAATTAGTTTAATTTTTAAAATATAACTCAAATCAGAAAGTTTGAAACCAAACATAGTAATAGGCAAAGGCACATAAATTTGATGATAAAGTATTGTGATGGTTAGTTTTAACTGCTGATTTAGCACAATCTGGAATTCTTTGAAAGGTGAGTAACTATTTATACCTGTTTAACTTGAGAACATGTTTATGGGGGATTATCTTGATTATTTTAATTAATCTGAGAAAATATTATAACATATAAGTGGGTGGCACCATTCCCTAGGTTGGTCCTAGGAAGGAGTGTATACCGGCAGAGCCAAAGAGCTTTGTGTAAACTTGCACACATCCATTCTTTCTCTTCTTTTGATATAAGTAGCTGCTTCAAACTCCTGCCTTGATTTCCCCACAGTGAGGGATGATATCCTGAAATTTTGGCCATTTGATTCCTTTTTCTTTCTCTTAATGTTACCTAGCTATTTACTTTTGTTATTCTGTTTTCATTTTTTAATCACGGATACAGAAATGAAACTAAGGTACAGAATGAGGGATAAAGGAAGGAAACTATTAATTCTTTGTTTTCCATCAAAAAACTATTATATTTGCAAGATCACAGAACTTCTTGGTATAGATAGTAAATACACAGCATTTACCAGCCCAGAGTAACACAGACTATAAATTAGAAAGTTTACCATTCATTGACAATGCATAGAGTAACAAAATGTATACTACAGCATTCTTGTGTGCTCAGAACCAAAGCTGCATTGAAGTCATGTGCTGTCACACAGGTAAGCAGTAGGGGACTGGGGAACTGGCTCACTTAATAAGATGCTGACCAAGCATAAAGACCTGATTTCAGATTCCCAGTACTTCACATGATAAAAAGCAAAGAACATTAAAGGTGAGGCATGACATTGTGTGGCTATAATTCCCCGTTTTGGGGAAGGAGAGACAGGAGAATCTCTGGGCCTACATGGTTAGTTAATTTGTGAGTTCCAGGTTCAGGACAGTTCCAGGAAGACTGTCTTAAAAAATAATGTGGAAGGTTCACACTCATGAAACATACACACACACACAGAGAGAGAGGGAGAGAGGCAGACAGACAGACAGACAGAGAGAGCGAGAGAGAGAGAGAAAGAGAGAGAGAGAGAGAGAGAGAGAGAGAGAGAGAGAGAGAGAGAGAGAGAGAGATTCAAACCTTAAACAATCTACTTAGGACCACACAAATAGTAACTCTAGAGAGTGGTGGTTACTCAAAAATCTTGTTTAAATATTAAAAACACCGTCTAATGAGGATATGTGTACCAAAAATTCTGATTGTAATTAAAGAGACTCAGAGCCAGATATTGGGCAGAGAGAAGAAACACCTCAGTCAAATCTCACCCAGCCATCTTCCAGCTTCCTCAGCCTCGCTCCTGATTGCTTCTAATTCTACTGTTTTCCTAAGCCTGCCTTTAATATCTGTCTCTCCCAGCTGTATCCCATCCAGGTTAGGAATAAAGGTGTGAGCTACTCTATTAGAAAGTCAGCCTTGAACTCACAGAAACACTGAAAGATCTCTGTCTCTGGAGTTATGGGATTAAAGGTGTAGGTCACCAATCCTTGCTTTCCCTAAACTGGGATTAAAGGTGTGTGCCATTGAAACCCAGCTGTTTGACCTTGTACTCAAAGATCGAGAACTGCCTGATCTACATCTGCCTAGTTTTTGACTTTGTGTTGATCTCTTGATATTCCAGGTTTTATTAAATATGTAACATATCACCACAGATATGTAAGTCAATATGGTCACACATCATAGCCCAAGTCTCATATGTAGATATGTAAAAAGACCATTGATATACAATGATTTGATATTTTGAACTACAAGTGATAGGCAGAAGTATGAGTAGGTGAAAAATTAGATTGGATAGAAAGAAGTAGGTGATAGAAGAAGGAAATAGAACAGACAACAATGGAAATATTGAGAACAGAATAACTAATTCCTCAGAATATATGGGCCAGAACGAAAAGAGAAAACATATAGCAGGTCATTTGAACTATCTCCTAAAGGATAAATCTAAGTTGCTTTGCAGGTATAGTCAGTGGATCAGGGACAAACACTTCTTTAAACTCTGACGCAGGACAACAGAGTCAGACATATGTCTTGATGACAGATTGCAAACACTTCAAGTCCAGTCTGGACTTTCCTGGGATTAGTGTAAAGCTATACATTGTTTGAGGAAGTTAGAATCTCTGGCCTTCAGTAGCCAAAAAAAAAGTAGTGTATGTTTCAACTGTAGTGTCAGACAGTCTATACTTTCTTTAGTGACCAATATCCTGTCAATACTTAAAATATATATTGAATATTTTCAGCTTCCTTGACTTCTTCTACATGAAGTAAATCTGAATATGTTACACATGTATGTGTATTTTATAAGATAAAATAGAACAGAGATGACACATTTACACATGCAGTCTCAAGCATGCACATATGTACACCCACACATACTTTAACAATAAAAATAAATGTTTAAGTCTAATATACAGTAACAAAGGCCTGTAACTGAAATGCTCAGAAGGCTGAGCATGAAAATCCTTAGTCTGAGACCAATGTGCTACATAGAGAGACCTTTCTAAATAAATAAATAAATAAATAAATAAATAGGAAGAGAAACAACAGAAACAGAAAGAGGGTGAGTGAACGATTTCAACCTGAGCACCCGCAATGCTAGCCCTTGGAAGCCTGAAGCAGGAGAATCTTGATTTCAAGGTCAGACTAATCTACAGAGGGAGACCCTATTTCAGGATGGTTCTTAAGAAAGAAAGAAAGAAAGAAAGAAAGAAAGAAAGAAAGAAAGAAAGAAAGAAAGAAAGAAAGAAAGAAAGAAAAGAAAGAAAGAGAGAAAGAAAGAGAAAAAAATATTTCACAACTCTGAGACACTAATATTGAGGATCCATACTACTGATTTACATGTGTCTATAATGCTGCTTTGCAAAACTCTTATAATCACATGTAAGGCAGCCTTGCCCCTCTCGAGCCTGTTTGCCATGTTGTTGTGTATTTTAAGAAGTTAAACATAAAAACACACTTCTAATAAGAGGGCAGGAGAGTGAGTAGCTAAATCCACAAGGATTTAGAAAGATTGGTAAAGGGCAAATGATTTCATAAACTGCTGAGTTCCAAACGAGTCTACACAATGGGATCCAAAGACCCAGCCAGACTCCTGCAGAGCTCCCTACACAGCAGATAAAGAAGGAAGTGGTTGTGAGACAGGATGTTCCTAATCTTGCAGAGATAAGTCATGGAGTCCAACCAAGCAAGTATGAGTGTTGCCAGGAAAGTGTGAACAGGTCACTGTGAAGCAGTGAAAGAAGAGGAGACCCTTGACCTCTTTGCTCAGAACAGGGAAGGAGCATTGTTGCGTCACGTGGATAGAACATCCAGGTAGACAGCAGTATGTCCCGTACTCACTTTGTATCTGAAAAGAGGACAGAATTTTTAAAAGCTGCAATGAGTGTGTGCATAAAGAAAGCAACAGCAGTATTCAGGACATGACATGTTAAGAGCCTGACAAGTGAGGTTAGGATGGATTGCCCTGAGATAGTTGCTAATGTAGGTACAGGACAAATCATATGTGTTCTGTCAATCATTTCGCCTGCACTTGATACTTCTTAATTATAATTGTCAATAAATATAAAAACCACTAATCCTTTATTATAGGCTATTATTCTGTAAAGTAAAATGTCAACAAATGTAATTTCCATATTTAGTTACTTCTTTTTGTTGTCATTACTCATGAGTTGGATAGTGTTTTCCATTTGATGTTAGATGAGGTGTTCTGATGGGCATGGCAAAGCAGTAGGTTCTTCTGAGGGAGATGAGCAAAAGCAAGGACATTGCACAATATAGAGGGTAGAGTGATTGCTACCAGTCTACTTCAGCTTACTCTCCCTGTGTCCTAAAGGTGGGAGCTGCATTGTTCTTGCTAGTAATAGTATTCCTTTGGGAATTCAGCAACATCTCTTTTTTCTTTACTCAAGTCAGATTATCAACTTTGCTTCCACTTACTAATATGCAAACTTAGCACCAATAACTCCATTTTGGCTTAATCCATTCTGCTGGAGGTAAGTGCAAAATCCATAGCAATGACCAGTCACAAGTTTTATTTTAACAATGTTCAACACTTGTTGGTGATTCAGTTCCATTTTTCAAGATAAGAAAGTAAAGCTTTAAAATGTTAAGTAACTGAAGTCCATAGATAGGAGAGAGTTACGATTCAAAAGCTATATGCTAAACTCCTGATACATATTGACTTTATATTCTGCTCAGCACTTTGGTTATAGATATGACTAACAGTGACTCATCTCATGCTCTTTGGAAAAAATCTTGCTCATGCAAAGATTTCAGCAGTTTATGTTGAGAAACAGGGAGAGTACTAGAGCTGTAAAAAAAAAAAAAATTACTGTTAGCTGCCACTACATGTAATTCAGTAATCTAACAGGAAAGAAGAACTGCTTAGAAACACAGAAGACATAAGGATGTCTTTACGTCAAGGAAAAAGAGAGAGCTGGCCAGGGTGCAGGGATTGTTTTATTTAAGGTGGAGCATTAGAGGAAGTAAAATAACAAAGATAAGAAAATAAAGGCATTAAGACACCCAATGCATTGTGAACTAACTGTTTTGTACGGTATAGGTATGGGTCCATGGAATTCTCACAGCAAACTAGTCAAGTACTATAATAGTCCTCTATTATGAAAAGGGGAATTATGAATTTGACTGATAGTTCGTGGTAATATTAGATGACGTCTGGCATGACTATGACTCTTCTCTTTAATTGGTAACTTCACTTTAAGCTGTCTTCCACAGATTAGAAGTATTAGAAACCATGGCAACATCAAAACACTCAGCACATAACAAGCGTATATGGGATGCAAAGATATCTAAGAATAGCATGTGATTCAGGACAAGAATGTTTGGCAAAACACTTGCTTACAGGCGTCAAGAGTTAAATTGGGATTTTGCATAGCTTGACAAAGAGATTACTTATTTAAAAATAGAAAAGGGGTGTTACAGGGAGTCTGTGAGCCATGTAGAAATGAGTTTCACTCTCAATTTAAAGCTATCAGTTTGTCTTGGTAATAATATTCACTGTCACCATTGATAATAAGTAATATTAGTGTACATATACAGAATCAAACAGGAAGTTGTTTCTTAGCATAGTATCATCTGGAAAAGTTTTGTCAATTGCAAAATCTTAAAAAAGAAGAACTTGTTAATTTTGTGGTGTGTGTATGTGTGTGTTTGTGTGTGTGTGATATAGTACATGAATGGAAATCAGCAGACAGCTCTAGATCAGTTTTTTGCTTCCATCACATGTCCTAAAGATTGACATCACTGAAGTACCTTTACCTGCTCAGACATCTTGTTCCCTGTCCCCCCCTTTTTTTTTATTTTGTTTATGGTAAATCTGAGGCTCAGAGAGTTGATTTAAACTCATTCCTTTTACTAAATCATTTGTGTATTTTGACTGGCTACTTTTTATCATGGATTGTACTGGGGAGATGTCATTCCATTAGAAAAACAGACTTTTATCTGTGTTAGCATAGAGGTTTGTTTCTGCCAACCCTATCAACTAAACTAATAGTTTCATAGACATACACTGCAGTAGGTGTCATTTCTCTATCTAACATCTCCACTTTTGCATACATTACAAATGTGTTGTGATACTTCTAGGGCTGCTTTGAAATCTCTGGCTTTACCTCTCTTTGTCTTGGTCTCATCATTTGTAACAAGATTGCTGGATTCAAGATCTGGGTTCTTATCAGTTCTGAAATAGACTGGTATCAGTCTATGTTAGGTACCAGTTTCTTTCTTTTTTTTTTTTTTAATAAGGTGATTTTCTTTAATATTTTTTTTAAAACTTTATTTATTTATTTGCCTTGGTGTTTGCCTGGAACTGGAACTACAGACAGTTGTTAGCTGCCATGTGGGTGCTGGGAATCGAACCCAGGTCCTCTGGAAGAGCAGTCAGTGCTCTTAACCGCTGAGCCATCTCTCCAGCCCCAGGTACCAGTTTCTATGTCTCACAGGGCTAACATACCTCCATCCACAGGCCTACTGGGTTTTACGTACTAAACTGATAATTTCTGGAAATCTGTATTAAAAACTGAGCGTCTTCTGCTTTCTCCTTCCTGAGTTTCAGTGTTCATGGTGTCCTGGATGATGGAAAAAAACAGTGCACCCCTAGTAGCTTTAGGAAACCTAACTTAATGAGTTTATCAGCTTGTTCTGACTGGTAGTTCTTCTGTTCTAAACAATGAGATTGACCTCAGGACTTCTTTGCCACTTCCTCACACATCATCACATGTGGAACCCAGAAACACAACAGAGGCAGTTATCTCTTATTCTTAAAAGATAAGGAACTGTCCTAAGATTCTCATTTGTTGTGAAGCACTTGAAAGCACATTGTAGGGCTCCTCGGAAATCTGTACTTATGAACACACTGCTCTATGTCAACCAGGCAGGACATGAAGCCTGTTTTCTCTTGTCCACACTCAACTGACAACTCAGAAATACTGAGGTGAAGTGACTGCTAGTATGTATGCTTGTCTCTTTGTCTCCAAACTGGATTATGGCAAGAGGCACTTCCTGGGGTTAGATAAAATCTAGCATCACACTGGATCAAGTCCCAGCAATATCCAGGCTCACTGTTAACTTGTAACAACAGCCAAGTAAGTTTCCACCAACCTTGGCATAATTAATTCATATATAGAGCCATTACTCAATAATTTAAAATAAAACCCAACAGAAGGAAAATAACTGTGGAGGCTTGGCTTTCATTCCTGGGTAATCTCAAAGCAGTTCAAAAGAGAGGATGGAACAAGAGGAGGTATAGTAAGAGATGCTTTTAAGTTTCCTCTGTTAGCTGGAATTTATCTCAGATTTTAAGTTCACTTAAGAAGTCATGTACATGCTCAATTTTAATTAATCCCATAAATCCGGAAATGGTTAATATGATTCATCTGAGAATCAGCTATTGCAATGACCTATGTCTAAATGTTGGTTTTATAGTCGCTTGATTTTAGAATTGAAAAGGATGCCAGGTCATGGTGTCTACATCCCTGAGTCATTGTTCCTTGCCTAGGAAATGCCTGTGATTGAGCTGTGATCCATGGCTGGAAGCTGGCTTGGCTTAAGACTCCAGACTGTGCTAAGATTTCTAGACTAGAGGTTAGAATATAAATAGGCACAAGAAAAGCTCCACTTAGTGAGATGAGTAAAAAGTGTATTAGCCATTGGCAGGAAGAATTTTAAAGGTTACAAGGTGAAAGATGAGTCAATGATATATTCGTGTAGGCTGCCATTGTGGTAAAATTTTGAGGCAAGTTTTTCCCAAAGTTCAGACCTAGTGAAAATGTCCACAAAGATGACACACTTTCTTGTCATCTAATTTAAAAGGAAGAAAAAACTACTACTTTCATCTCAGTCCACTAAAAATATCTCAGAACTCTGCTATGCAAAATACTTCCCTTTGAAGAAGTGTGGGTCTTAGAGGGCAGACTGCCTGAGACCTCGCAATCTTGCAGGAAAGATAAACATATATGTATGTACTTCTAAATTAGAGTAAATTTGGATAAGTTTTGATATCATTTTCTCATGCAGTCCTACTGTGGCTTCCCAAATGTGGGCTTATGATCCCTCATATGGATACCCATGTCATGCTAATATAGCCAAGAATGTCCATTACTAACCAGTCTCCAGTCTCCCTTTCCTAATAATGAAATTCCAGTTTGATTAGCACTAACATTTTACAAAGTGTAATAATACTTTCCCCCACACACTGTCCTTTGGAGCTAGCTATCACCATATGTACCAGTTACTTTTTTGTCTCTATGACAATGTACCTGATAGAAGCAACTAAATTAATTACTCATGGGCTGGCTATGTTGGCACATGTCAGAAGAATATACTGAGGAGGGTGGAGGCAGGCAGGAGGATTAGAAGATGGAGGCAAATCTGACTACCCTTTAAAAAATAGAAGAGTCCACCACAGTAGCCAACTCACTTATGACAGGAGGAATTGATAGTAGAGGTGTTTGTACATAGGTTTAGAGAGAATTGCAGAGAATGGGAAGGAAACAGGAGCCTGACCAAGTTTTCTAAAGCAGCTTTCAAAGACTCACTAACACAGAGAGAGGTCTGCCAGCCAGGCCTAACTTCCTATAGGTCCATAGTGTTCCACAATAGTGCCAACGATCCAGGAACAAAACTCCAGACATCAGATTGTGGGAACATTTTGGTTTCAAACTATAACACCATGTGACTCACTTGTGGCCAAAATGAAGTTAAGTTATCTATAGGCTCTGTCTCCACTCTACTTTCTTTTTTTCACACTTGTACAGCCCTTCATGAGACAGTTAAAGGAGGTAAGTGTGATGGGAGGTATCTAAGCATTATCCTGGGCCGAATGATTGATGCCTTTGACAATGGGAGCCATGCGCTAACAACAGTAAACAGTAGCATGAGTTTGAAGACTATGAACTTAGAGTAAATGGATTGTAAAATCTAACACTGTATCTCTGCTAGAAAAAATGAAATGAGACAAATAAGTGTATTTTCTAAAGCTATAATGGGTTTTCTCATAAATACAGCCAAACTGTTTCACAACCAATTATTCAGGCATAAAAGTTAACCCATTGGCTGTGACTTCTTACTAAGCTTTTTAATTTTCCATGTATACAGACCTTAATCACCTTAAAGTAACAGGTATAGACTTTTTCTTCACTTTATACATTAAATGCTCATGTTCAGGATTTTTACCATGAAAGCAGAGTAGAGAATGGGGCAGGCAAGAAGAGATTCTAGACTGTGAAGACTTTGTTATGGCCAAAATTTAACCAAATGAAGAGTTGTGTTTGTTCAGGTAGTTGCAGTGCCTGCCTTTAATCTCAGCACTGGAAGGCAGAGGCAGGTGGATGTCTGTTTGCTAGAGGCCAGCCTGGTATGCATAGCAAATTTCAGGACAGCCAGGGCTACACAGAGAAACCCTGTTTCTAGAAACCAAACCAAACCAACCAAACAAACAAACCCAAGAGTTTTCTTTGGTTTGTTTTTGTGGCTATATGGGGGATTGAACTGAGGACTTGGGGCAATCACTGAGCCACTGAGCTATATATCCCCAGTCTAAATGGAAATTTGAAGGATAGAACAAAGGATATATGCACAGAAAGAAGGCTAAGGACACACAAACACGCGCACGCGCGCGCGCTCCCACCCCCTCCCCCCACAGGAAACCATGAAAATAATGGCTTAGTGGCAAAAGAGATCTTCTCATTGCTAAGATAGAAAGGTTGGGGTGGAGTGGGGCAGCTGACTAGCACTGGGCCTTTAAAAGCTTAGAGAATTGTGTATTATTTGCTTCCAATTCACATCTTTCTCTTCCGTGTTCTGTAATGTATTTCTGGAGCTTCCAAATGTAAAGGAGCTGCTTCTGGGAAATCCTAGCAATTAATTGGAACTCAGAAAGAGACAGTGCAGATTTCTGAGTGCGGCCTTGAGAGTCAAGGACAGTGCATCAGTGAGCAGATGTTGAAAGAGGCTGTGAAGCAATAGCAGTGGTGCCAACCTTGCAGGACATCAGGGTTGCCAATACCTTGTTCCTTTGCCAGAAATAGTAACGTTTTCACTACATTTGTAATCTATGACTTAGCTCATCTTTCTTCAATGTTTTAACACATTTATTGCCATTCATTTTATTAGCTGTTCATCTGGGATGTTTGCTGATACAGAACTTGAGGCAAATGAGATAGAGGTCATACTAGGGTAAGTCATATATGAGGTATTATCTCCAGGACAAAATCCAAATGCATACGAGGTAATTGTCAGTCTGGCTCACTCCTTCCCGCTCATCATATACAATATTCTCGCTTTATTCTCATCCTGTAACTACTTTATCATAACAATTATTGCCTTGAGTTTTATTGGTTTGTTGGCCCAAAGTTGTCATACTTGATTCATTCTGAAATGTAACTGATGTGCATAATATAATATGCAAAATGCATATTTAGATTATATGACTGCTTATGGAACACTGACAGTACAATGCATTCTTAGGTAAGTCAACTAAAGAGAAAGGTTTTTGCCAGTATATTGAAGTCCTTTATGTGTTAATTTCTCCAACTTTCTCTTAGGTATGATACATTTTTATCTAATTATTCTTAGACTTTTCTTAATAGCTTTGCTATTTTAAGTATACCCCAAACAATGCTCTAATAGTGATTGCTTATCTCTTAATATTATGTTACACAGATATTTTGAATATTAAATATATTATTTTTTAATGTTTACTTTTCTTGCTGTGGTGGTACAGACCTTTAATCCTAGCATTCAGAAGGCAGAGGCTAGAGGACCTTTATGGATCTGAGACTAATCTGGTCTGCATAATGAATACAAGGCCAGCCAGGGATACATAATGAAAGAATGTCCCAAAGATGTTTATTTTATACCTTTTCCAGCAGGTATTTTGATGATTTTTTTTTTATAAAGCATAAAGTTGTAGTTTATTTTTTGCTGTGTCAATTTCCCTCATTTCCTAGCCCTTAGACTGTAGAGTTATTTAGATTATCGGGTCTCTCCCCCACCTTTGATTTTTCTTTTCGAATTTTAAAAATGGGGATTCTTGCAGTAAGGCTGTCCTTGAATTCTCAATGTAGCCAAGGATGATCTTCTTGCTTCCATGTCCCAATGCTAGAAATATAGGCGCATGCCCCCCCATTACCTTCTTTAACTCTCTCTTTTAACATTGCTGCTGTTAGAAAAAGCATCACACTCACCTCTTGAAACAGGTCCATTTGTTAAAGAAAACATGGGCAAACAATCTTGATGGATCTTAGATCCATGGCTCCACTTGGATTTTCTAAATTTGGATGTGGGGTGAGAGTACCCTGGGAGTCAAGCATGGGTGGTTGGACAAAAAAATAAAAAATAAAAAAAGGATGACTAGACACCAGCAAGTAAGGGTGATAAACCTCAGGAATGGACATCAGCAAGTCTGAGAAGAACCATATTTGGTTCTTAAATTATTGTTGGTGGGACATGTACATCTGAGGGTTGTCTTAAGATATAAAGGGTCATCTTAAGCACACACACATACACACACACACACACATACACACACACACACACACACACACACACACACACACCAGAGACCAAGAGAAGTCACTTGCTTAAGAGGAAAACCAAGAGAGTGGCAACCCAGAGAGCTATGTAAAGGAAATATTTCAGAAAAGAGAGATCACTGTCCTAAAGTGGCTGAAAACTCAAGTCAAATGCCCATCATTATGCACTAGACCTAGGGTGTTGGAAGTCACTGTGCATTTGCTGGAGGCATGGTAGGAACTATATAAACTATATCACTACAATCTAGAGTTATGGATTTAAAGGCTACTATGTTGTAGAAGGTTTTTGGCCCATATGGGCCTGGAAGTTTGGACTTGGCCTGCAGCAGCTTTTGTCACTCAAAGAAATGAATCAGACACTTATATTAATTTTATTTTGTTTGGCCCATATATCATGCACATTATTAGCTAGCTCTTTCATCTTAATTTAACTCATTTTTATAATCTATTTGCCATGTGGCACAGCCCACGGCTCACCTAGATTCTTAATATGTCTGTCTTTTTGGGGGGTCGGATGGAGACTGACAAACTATCTTTTTACTTGTCTGTCTTTAATTTTCTACCCACTCTTATGGTGTTCCACATAGGCCAAACCAGTTACTTTATTTACATCATACAGACAGCTCCACCACACTACTATATATTTATGTGTTAGTTTTTGAGATAGTAATTTAGTTACTCACATTTCCTCTCTCCAAAATCTCCCATATTCCCCCTCTCCTCTCTTTCAAATCCACAACCTCTTTTATTATTGTTATTACATGCATATACCTACTTGTATATACATATATATCCACAAACATAACCTGAGTCCATATGTTACATATATATGTGTATGTGTTTAGGACCGGCCATTTGTCCCTGGACAACTAATTAATATGCTCTTTCTTAAGAAGGGTCACCTTTTCTGTTCTCAGCTTTACTTAATTTAAAAAGTACATTTTTGAGATACTGTAATCTGTAAATTCAAAGAGAAGGGATGCTACAGAAAACAAGTGTTCTGGGAGGAGTGTGTCTTTATTGATGTTTATTATTTAGATTAGAAAAATCACTGCATGTTTTCAGACAGAGTTAAGAATCAATAATTTACCAAAAAATGGCAAAATGTGGCCTTTAAATAGTCTTAGTACTCAAATCCAATGTTTGCTTGTATATTTGACTCTCTTATCCAGAAATCTATTCAATAATGATTATCCTTTTTTTTTATTCTTTTGGATTACAAATGTCTTATAGGCAACTAGCAGGTTGGAACTTTAGGCATGGTGGTCAGTAACAGGAATTTGTAGTTGATTGATTAGCCTCATAAAGTGTTAATAACTATAGGATGCTTAATGAATTACTGTCACAGAGGGCCTTTGTAATGCTGATGCTGAAAAAGGCCCTGCCTTATACTTAAGCACAAAAGCCTAACACTTTACTGATGTATTTTAGAGACTTGTAGAAAGTGATTAAGTAAAGGGACAGAAATTCTTCCCAGCCTTTGGCCACTCAAGAAGCCTAAAACAGGGTCCTTCTTGTCCTTAATCCAAGTAACAGTTAAGCCCTCTGTGTGACCCCATGATAAGACAGTACTGTTGTAAATGACCACCAAAAAACAAACGTCATATATCACACTCCAGTAATAGATTCACCAAGCCTCTTTCATCACTAACCATGCAAAACAGTATCCACACTCCTATTTCTGGTAATGGTTCCTAAACTTTCCTTACCCCTTGCTTTCCTCTAGTACCAAACTTTCTCATAGCTTCCAATTGTAGTGGTCCACACTAGAGATAGGAATCTACCTGGACAAGTCTTGGCTGGCAGGAGAGACAGCAATAATAGCAATGCTCTCTGTAACTAGCTTCTAAAGGAAATTCATTCCTACAGGTTCTCCTGTATCAGTAGACAGATTCTTTTAACCTACACAAAATGGTAATAGATCAATGGACTGATAAGTTCTCATTAAGGCCTTTTTCTTTATTATCCACAGCCTTCTGTGAGAAAACAATCCCTTCAACAACACTCTTTGCAACTTGTCATGAAACAAAACAACATTAACCAATAAAGCAGAAAGGTGGGGTTTTGGAAAATCTGCATGTTTCTTTTCTGAATGAAAATGAAAAATTAAGAGTGATGGTAGAGGATATACTAGAATTTTTATAATAGTAATTATCTTAGGCATTCATTTACACTCTCACTTATGAAAGTATGTACTCATTAACTACACTATTTATTAAAAAAAAAAAACAAACATGTTTTGTGACAAGCCCATGCAGACAAGTTAGAAAGAATCAAGAACTAATGTTCATACATTTTAGAACAGTGGTGGTAATGCTTGAACCTGTGATACATAAGACATTGAGCAAATTCCATCAGGAATTCCTTGTTCTAGATGAACTCTTCCTACTCATTTTCTATAAACCATCATTTTGTTTTCCAGAAATAATCATTCAAGTAGTTAGACTTGCTTTTCTTTGTTTTGTTTTCTTTATATCCTTAAGCCTTGAGAACATATTCTAGACATTTTGATTCATCCGTATTCCAAGTCTCACCAGGAAAACATTTGTAAAATAGAAACTGGCTATTGCTTCTCACTGGCTGAATTTTAGCCTACAAAGGAGATTGTTGTGCTGGGAGACAATGTCAAGTAGGCGGACAAGAGAATTAGATGATGATATCTGATAAATGAGCATTGCAATGCTCAAGTTCATATAATCAGTAATGAAAAAGCATGCATTTAATGTAGAGCAGAGACTTCTGGCCATGGTTCTATCTCCATTTCACATCACTTATGTTTTTTGTGAGCAATGACTTTTTGTCCTCAATGTAGAGCTAGATAAGGGATGCAATAGCTCTGGGAACTTACTAAGAAACACAGGAAAGTCACAGGATAGGGGAGAGATTTGCTTCTGTGGGAATCCTGCAGATGAACTAGGGGAGAGAAAAGCGACAGATAATAGGGCTTAGACATCAAGCTAGGACAGCTCTACTTTTTATCAATGGGTTTCCGAATGGGGGAAAAAAAAAAAAAGACATGTATCCAACTCAATACTGTTAAAGTGAAAACATCTGGGTTATATACCAGTAAATGTCTGCAAGGATTTCTGTCTGCTCTGGCTGGCTGGAGATACTCAACTGGTGTCATCAAGGATTCTCTCTGTCTGTCTTGGGCTTATCTTGATTAGCTGCTTTTAAAAGCTACCTTCTGCTCTCTCCAACCACAAGGGATAATGATGACAAGCATTTCTCTCACACTTTGGAAAACTGCATGCCATTCTTCCAGAAGCTTCTTAGATAGCCTCAAATTTGAAATTATTATCATGGTATAAAATCTTTTATGCTTATTTCCTCTCCATGAATAGAAAGATGGTGGAGACCGAAAGTATTTGGGGGAGTATGTTGACTATTTAAAATATTGAATATGGCGGAGAATGGTTGTTGTAATATAATGGAACCATGTTGGGCAGAAGTATTTCACTTGAGTTATCAGTTTTCCAAGTAACCCATAATATAATTTATCATTTTATTTTATAGGTAATATAGCTGTGAAAAAGTAGGCTAGAAACTTGATTGAAATATTGCTTGCACTAACCATATAGCTTTCCTTTTCCTGCCTGTGGGGAGGGCTAAGTATTCATCAATTATAATTGATGCTGATGTTGAACAGCAGAACAAGTTACCTTGATCATCAATCCTTCCCATGTTTTCTTCTCTTCCTACATATATGGTGGCCATCCTGGTTCTTCTCCTTCTTGTCTTCTGCAGCAAGAGAGTCCTTAGTTTTGCAAGTGTTATTTTCACTGTTCTGATATGGGTATATTCACAGAGTTCAAAATACTATAAGCTTAGTTGTCTCTGGATTATTGACCTAAATAATGGTACTAAATACTGAATGGTAAAGAATAATTTTTGAGGATTACTTTCTGCTTAGCTGGCATGATGCTGTGTGAGTATCATGACCTTGGGAGCACTAAAGAGGCTAGATACATGAACCTCTTAGGTTCACTTGACAGAGACAGATATAGAGGCAAAGAAAAGTGAAGTAACTTGGTTGAAGTTGACATTCTAAAAGAGTGGAATGACCATGCTCTGAACACAGGTGGCCTGACGTCACAAGCTGTGCTGTAAAACTCTTTCTCACTGAATCCTAAGAGGCCACATGGGAGGAATAGACTGCCAAAGCTGAGTGGGCAGGAGGCCAAAGAGGCATTTTCAAGTGGAGGGGACAGAAGTCTTTCTTTAAATTGTATGATGGCCTCTAGAGGAAAACAGAGAAAGACAATTCTGGAAAAGCATGGGAAAACCCAGATGGGACAGAGGTCTCCAGCATCCATCAAAATCAAGTAGAGTAAAGCATCAGATAAGCTGAGAAAGGCAGGCAGCAAGTCAGCAGACAGACCTCCAGGGAGAAAGGCAAGACACCAGTCTCATGGAGCCCACATGAAAGGGGCAGCATCTTGTCTCCGGGAATTTGTACACTCTATGTGAGTTGATTAGGTTCCTTATGGACTAAATGTCTCTTTCCAGCCTGGGTCTACAGATGTAATTAGTTTGCAAGACATTTCCTTCTTCATTATGTATAAAATAGTGTATTTTCTTCTTTTCAATGGGATGCTTTCTACTATCAGCCTGGCATCAAATCTAATCCCACTGTTTCAGGTTGATATATGAATGAAAGCCATCACAAAGCATCAGCCAGGTAGGACAGTGAGAAACTCAAATAACAGGATTTCTGTCAATAGTCAGAGGGCACAAATTTGCAAAGTGCATACGGTGTCCTCTAAATTTCCAGGGACTGGCTTCCCTTAAATCAGTGATTCTCAACCTTTCTAAAGCTGAAAGCCTTTAATATAATTCTTCAGGTTGTGGTGACCCTCACTCACACAATTATTTCATCAATACTCCATAACTGTAATTTTGCTACTCTTATGAATTTTAATGTAGATATCTGGTATTCAAGGTCTCTGATATGTGACACACAGGTTGAGATGCTCTACACAGGATACAAAACTTTACCTCATTAAGAAAGAGAACACAGGCCACTGGAATGACAAGAGAGAAAGAAAAAATAATCATTAAGCCTCAGTTATTATAATGATTATAAACAATGTGTGTGTGTGTGTGTGTGTGTGTGTGTGTGTGTGTGTGTGTGTGTGTGTGCTCACATACGCGTGTACCACATATGTGCAAGCAGACTCAGAAGCCAGAAGAAGCTGTTAGGTCCTCTTGAGTTACTGGCAATTGTGAGTTCTTTAATGGGGTGCTAAGACTGAACTTAGGTTTCCTGCAAGATCAGTAAATGTTCCTAATCACTGAACAATCTCTTTGGCCCCAAAAGCATATGATCCAATTCTTCTCTTCTAATTCATTAACTGTTATGCACATAATGATACAGAATACTTCTATCTAGTAGATTGTAATGTTATGTTTTTCTCTATAAGATTGAGTCACAGTTCTTCTAAATTTTACTTAAATTAGGAAGTATACTCACAAATTCTTTGAGAAGTTCTTTAAACAAAAGTAGTCATAAGTATCACTTGCAATGTTGTGATGCTGTAGAACATAGCATAAGGCATACAGTTAACCTGGCATTGAGATTCCAGGTACGAGAAACTTTGCTTGTGAATGCCTTCTCTCAGTTTGTAAGTCACTACAGCATGGTGACAATTTGCTTGATAACAATAATGTCTGAATGAAGCATCTTATTCTGGAGCAATTAAAAAAAAAAAAAAAAAAAACAATTCTCGAAAATCATGAGAAAACCCAGTAGGGACAGAGGTCTCCAGCATCCATCAAAATCAAGTAGAGTAAAGCAATAAAAAACAATTAGCACGTGGATTTCATTTCCTCTAATAATTTACATTTAATAACATTAATTTTTTTCCTCTGGAAGAGGTAATTTTAGATTTTGCCTTCTCCCTCCCCCCTTTCACTTTTTCTCCTTTTTCAGAAAAGCAGGGGAAGGGTAACTCCTCAGTCAGTGGTCTGAGTCATTCTAGGCAGCCAGCCAATGAAATATAGACTAAACACCACCAAGAATATTAATTTAACCTCACTATACATGCACACAGCCAGTGATGCATAAAGCCCGCCTTCCAAGACTGTCAGTAAAAGGATTGTGCAACTGTCTAGATTCCAGCGTCACTAACGATTTTCCGAGGGAGCTGGAAGGAGATAAGGGAACAGACCTTAGGGAACAGTTTCAAAAATGGCTAAGCAGTAATAGCAGGAGCCAAACTTGTACCTACATCGATGTATTTCAGAGAATCACACATCTTCAGTGCTGAACATAGATGATAAATTACAAATCTAATCCTAAAAGAAAAATATGGGTGCTTCCAGATAGCCTAGCAAGAGACAAGGCTGTGGATAAAAACTATGTGCAAATCCATCAGGGATATAAAATGTAACTTCATGGTACAGTATATGTCTATGATGTGCAGAGTATGGATCCACTCCTCAACATCGAATAACAATAGCAACTATCACAGGCATCATCATCATCATCTTTTAGGCATCATCATCATCTTTTCCGTGAACTCTAATACATACACTGAAAATGTAACAAATTATGTTTGTAGCTACATAAATACCTACATTAGAAATGAATCCACAAAATCAACTCTAAGAGCAAGAAACAGAACAGTCTCTACATTCTAGAATACACACTCATATCCTCACTTAATCATTTTTTTGTGCAAAGTAAGTCAGACACTGACCTCTATGGTCATTCAGCTAGAGTCATCATTGAGAGACATAGTATGGATGGACTAGGCAAGGAACATCCTTTGTGATTCACACTTTTTTATTCCTGCACTTTAATTGTCCTTCAGTTGTAGTTTATTCATGCTCACAGCTTCACAGTCTTCTTAATGTGCACATAGAGCTTACTGATAGGTTCTAACACTGAAGACATTTGAATGCTAAATAACACATTGTTCTTGTCTTTTGACTTCCTAACTTTTGGTTCAAGAGTCTGTTTTGGAGGAGGAGTTAGGTTTTATTATTTTTACATTTATGTTTATGAAGAGGATTGATGTTTGATTTTTGTTATGATTTAGTATACATATTGTCAGGCTTTATAACAAATCCTGAAAAATATCCCTCCACTCTGGGACATTTTGCATTGAATTTATGTTATTACTTTCACTTTTAGAACAATCAACTGGTACAGGCTTCCTACTCCCTCTTCTCCTCTGGCTTTGATTCACACCCTAGCACAAGGCTTTCATCTAATATAGTCTTGTTCAAAGTTCAATATTCAGTCAAAAATGATATGAATTATACTTTTCTGAAAACAACACTATCTAAATACATCAGCTGTATAACTTCTATCTTCCATATCTGTGTATATAAATATGTATGCTTAAACACCTCTATGAGAGGGATCATATAAACACATATATACAACCCATGTTCATACCTACATGTATCATTAAATGTGCAAATAATGTGAGTTGTTATCAGCCAGGAATATTTTGTGATTTTATTTCTCAGATTGTTCTTACTGCAGGGTGAGAAATTGCTCATGACCTATAGGAAGCAGGAACCTACTTCAGTGACAAACCCTGAACTGCACAGGACAAATCTATGTGCTTGTCTTGCTGTACTGATCGCTAAGTGTAGAGCATCACACTCTTTTTCTGTGACTAGAGCCAGTCTGTGTCTCCTTTACATTCTGAGTTTCTTTTGCTATGTACAATGATAACTCTGCATAGTTAAGCCTGTAATCATTACTTTCTTTCTTTATTAAGTCATGCTTCTTACCTTTAAGTCTACTTTTGAAGATATTAGCAAAGCTAACCCAAATTTTATTTTTTAGTGTTTGTCTAATATAGCTCCTTATAATTGTATTTTTCAATTTGAAATTAAAAAGTAATTATTTTACAAACATACTAAATGGGCTGGGGAAAATGGCTCAGCAGTTAGGACCACTCGCTGCTTTTGCAGTGGGCTAAAGTTTGGTTCTCAGGACCCACATAGTAGCTTACAAGCAACTATAACGTCAGTTCCAGGAGATCTCACACCCACTTCTCTCCAAAACCATCAGGCAGGCATGCAGTGCACATACATATATGTAGGCAAATACTCATGTACATTCAATAACAGTGGGTAAATCTTAAAAACAATTAGACTAAAATAAGTATATTAAAAGGGCTTTAGTTAGAAGTCTTTGTTACCTGTAAATATATTTCACATAGTGAGTCTTGAATTTATGCTATGCTATAATTCTATTTATTTTCTACTGTTTCTTTTTAATTGATGAAATGTTGTTTTGATTATTGCATTGTCTTATATTTTTTCATATTTTAAATTTTGAACATAGTTGTTTATATAGAAAAATATAAAGATAGTAAAGAAGATTTTTAGTAACTATCTTTTTGGCAGTATTTATACTTTACATTAGTGTGGTACTTTGCTATGAATTAATAGTTATTTATTATTATTATTAATGTTGAAATAGATTTAGATTTCTTTTACTCCTATCTGCTTTTCTATTTTCTGTTTCAAGATCATACCTTGATTATTATATTACTTTTAATAGTTTTAACTACTCAGACTGGGCTAGGATAAGACAGCCTTTCCAATCTGTATTTCTTAATGATGACTCTGAAAGTTTTGAGGAAGAGTAGTCAGCTATTTTCTAGAGTGAACCTCAGCTGAGACTTCTCTGATGTTTTCTTCATAATCAGACTAGAGGTGCCTATTTCAAAAGGAGTACAAAGTTCATTTTCATATCACATTGAGAATACATGCAGTCAATATTACTTTATCATCCCTATGAAAACTGTAGTAACCTTGACCAGGGTGAAGAGATAAGGCAGGATACTCTATTGTAAAGGTACTTCCCCTTTCTGACTGCTTCCATTCATAAGAAGTTACTATGTGCACCATGTACACAAAGCACAGAGAGCTATTCCTAACATTTTTATTATTTGAGAATTTCATAATACATACATACATGCCATGTATCTTGGTGAAGTCTATGAGCATACTACCCTGAACACACCTGAACCCACTTCTACAGTTTTGAAGGTATTTTTGATAGTTTATTTGTGCCATTGTAGACTATTAGATATTTTTTCATCTTTTAAAAGATTTATTTATTTATTATGTATAGTGCTCTGCCTGTATGTCTACCTGCAGACCAGAAGAGGGCAGTACATGTCACTATGGATGGTTATGAGCAACCATATGGTTGCTGGGAATTGAACTTAGGACATCTGGAAGAGCCATCTCTCCAGCCCATATTTGTTTTCATACCTTGAGTTTTAATCCATTTAAATTTTATTCATTTTATAATCCAAATTGTTTCAATAATGGTATAGTGCATTGATTTTCAAAAGTACATTTACTCTTTAATGAATCTCTAGTGATTATAAAATGAATTCTTTTTTTTCCTTCTTTATTTTGTATTTAACAAAAAAAAGTAACATGAATTTAAAATGAGGAAAAGTTAACAATAACTATGAACAGGATAAGAATCATAAGCATGGCTTATCAAGGGTGGTAGTGCAAATAAGATTGCTACACATATATTTACTTTGTGTTCAGCTTTCCCTCTGGAATTTTTTTTCCCATCCCTGTATATCCTTATTCAAGGTCCCTTCCACCTCCCAACGCATCTTGAGATTTCTCTTCTCTGCAACTCCCCATCCCCTCACTGGGCAGGGAGCAGACAGTCCTATGGTCCCACTGACCCAATAATGTTTGGATCAGTCACCACTCCTGGCCAAATCCAGTTTTGTCCCCCCTCCCTCAAGAATGAGTCTGGTATTCCTATAGCTGGAGTGAGATCCGAAGGGTCAGTCCAGGGTGTTTCAGATCCCAAGCTGTTCAGTGGTTGTGGTTTGCCGCTTGGGCATGTTTGGCTTTTTTTTTTTTTTTTTTTTTAGAGACCACTATTGAGTGAGTGAGTATATCCCCTACTTATCTCTCTGACATTATGATACCTCGCTCAGGAGGATATTCTCCAAGTCCATCCATTTGCCTGTGAATTTTAGGATATCGTTTTTTCTTACTGCTGAGTAGTATTCCATTGTGTAGATGTACCACAGTTTGTTAATCCATTCTTCAGTAGAGGGACATCTAGGTTGTTTCCAGGTTCTTGCTATTACAAATAATGCTGCTATGAACATAGTTGAACTAATACCTTTGGTATGTGAATGTGCCTCTTTAGGGTATACACCCAGAAGTGGTATTGCTGGGTCCTTGGGGAGATTGATTCTCAATTTTCTGAGAAACC
>PVIH01011024.1:0-30743 GCA_004025045.1 Sigmodon hispidus
TTCCTCCCCCACCTCTATATCCACATCCTCCTTCTTCTTCATGGCCCTCACTATACTATTCAAGCTGCCTCTAACAATCCTCCTGCCTCAGCACCTCCCAATAGCTGGAACTATATGTGTACCCCACCATGCTCAGCTCTCCCCCTCTTCAGGTGGACTTCCCCTGTTATCGGAGTGACCTTGGGCAAATCACTTCCTTAACATCTTAAGTTTCTCCTCTTGTACAAGTTGTAATCTACCGTAATTTAACTCACTCTACCCAGAGTATCAACATAAGTCATCAGTATAAAAATGTGAGGGACATACTTTACATTTCTCTCCTTTTTGCATTTCTGAAATCTAGTGTCTGCTTTACATTTATAGTGCCTCTCAGTCAGCCCCACCACATTTCAGGTGCTCAGCAATGCCTGTGGCTGGTGAATATAGACTTAGCGAAGCGGGTCTGTTTCTGAGCACCCTGATTCTGTGGAATCGCCTGCCAGGAACATCTTAAGCGAGGAATTTGGAGCACATGCATCTAGCTAATACTGCTCTTAGAGCAGGAGAGGGACACGGATGTCGTGGGGGGTGTATAGAGCCAGGTAGGGCAGGTATTCTAGCAGTCCATGTACAGTCATTGTGTCCCACAGCTGTTCTGTGGGACATAGATGTTAAATGTGCTGAAGGCCTGAAAGGCTGGTATTGCCAAGACTAGAGCCTAGGCCTCTGGGCCCCCAGGCCCTTTGAGCTCTCCTCCTCCTCCTCACCTTTAATGGCTTCCCTGGACTAGCAGTAGGGAGAACCTTGGAGTGTCTTGCCTGGCACTTGTTACTATAAACACATCTAGCAATGTTGCTATGCAGGACTGAGAAACCAAAGATCTCTAGGGACCCCGCTGTCACTGACTACACACATGTCTGTCTCTGGGTCACCCTGATTGGAAAGACAAGTGCCCTGAAGTGGATGTCCAGGTTATGTACTGCTCAAAGGGATGCCATCCAGGAAGAGTGGAATCTGAGACCAGGTCTATGCTCCACTTGACAAGACATAGGTCCCGGCTGCACCTGGATAGACAGTGTCTTTACACAGGGAAGTGTAAAGGCCTGCATGGAAGGCAGAGCATAGATGGGCAAGCTTCTCAGTGTGGCTCAGAGCTGGGAAGTTTTCCCAAAGACTCTTTCTCACACCCCCTCCCTTTCCCAGACTTTGTCCTGTACTGAAGCTGCCCCGTCCTCCTTTTTGTACAGACACAGACACACACACACACACACACACACACACACACACAGAGACACACACAGACATATACACATACACACCACACACACACACACACACACACACACAGAGGATCACCTCTCTACCAACTGCCTCAGGCCCAAGACCCACCTAGTGGCTCAGATTCAGGCTTTGCTCATTCCCTGCGAGTATTACAGAAGCAGCTGGGCCTCCCCACCCTAACATTCCCACCCTCCAGTAAAACATGGAGGCATCTGCAGTGCAAGGCCCGACTTGTCGATGTAAAATCTCACTCTATATTCCACCCAGGTTTATACGAGTGAATTATGCAAATCTTTGATGGAAAAATATTCCTGCGCACATCCTTGAGAGTGTAAAACCTTAGTCAATAATTCATACTTGGATGTCTCTGACTGCAGGCTTTTTCTTCATTATAACTTACACCTCGTTATTTGTCTTTCGCATTTTATTGTATATTCTGGTGTAATGCCATGCATTATAAAGTTTATCTGTTTCATTATTTGATGAGCCAGGGCTAGGGAATGTGCTGAGACATTGGTATAGGAGCCTGGGACAAGGGCTGCCCCCACCCTCACCCCACCTCAAATCCTGTACATGGAGGCCTCCGTGGGACTAGCTGGCTGTGAGATGTGACCTCAGGGAGCCTGAAGGAACAGACACCCTCCACCTTCTTACATCTGTTCAAACCATTCCTTCACCCTCAGCTGGCAGCAAAGGTTGCACTCCTCCAGACCCATCCTTCCTCCTCCAAAGGCTTCTTTGGTCATAAAAGCCAGCTGTCCCTGAAGAGTTAGTTGGACGATCAGTATCTGAGCTAGTCATTAAAGCTGGAAGAGGGGCCATGGCTGGAGAGATAACTTGGTTGGTAAGAGGAGCAGAGTTTGATTCCCTAGAACCCATGAAGAAAGCTGATTGTGATGATATGCCTGTAACCCAGTCCTGGGAAAGTGAAGACATGAGGGTCCTTAGGATTAGCTGGCAAGACTGGCTGGCCAAAACAATGAGTTCCAGGTTCAACACCTGACATCAACCTCTGGCCTCTGTGTGCACACACACCAGAAAATCCAGCAAGAGATGGCCGAAGTCAGAGAACACTGCAGGGAGCTGGGGCTAAGAGAAGCCACCGGAAAAAAGCAGACTTTGTGCCAGCAGACCCAGTTTTGAAGCAAGAAAAACCAGGGTCTCTTTACACACCATCGCATGCCAAGCCATTTCTCTTCTATGATCTGCAAAGCCCAGCGTGAGCAGACTCCACATACTAGGTCTTAGTGAGAGTTTGTGGGTTGTGCCTTCCCATACATCCCTAGAAATAGTCCTCAGCTGTCTCCCGTGTTCCTATTGCCCACAAATACATCTGTCTTTCCAGTCCTTCCATCTAGGTGAGAACCTGATATGTGTATATCTGAGACCTGGCACAGTGCCTCATGATGGTCTGAAAGCCCCGAACAGGTTGGTTTGAGTTGCACAGAGGGCAGGGCCCAAGACTTCAGACTGTTTCTGGTCAAGACACAGAGGACGCCCTGGTGTTAGTAAGGACCTTGTCAGGTGAATAGTGGGGGCTCCTTAAGAACCACAGAGGGCCTTAGCTCTGCCTTGGTGAGACCATAGGGTCAGCAGGTGGGGAAGAATCTGGTAAGCCCTAATAGCATTACTGGAAGGTCTTTTATAATGTCCCTACCCTAGACCTCCTATGGAACAAGCCTGAGCTAAAACACACCTCAGCTACTCTGAAAAGCAGAGACTCTGGCCTTGGAGTATGATCCCAAACGTGGGGTCCACTGAGACCTCAGACATCTACAGAGCTGATTCAATAGGGCCATATGTTTGACTGTGGAGGAATCACATCTTTTGTATGTTAGCCTCTAAGTGAGATTTAGTCATTCCCTGTGAACAGCAGCCACAAATCACAGCAGTAGTGGTGTATGTGACTGTCACCCATAGAAATGCACAGATATTTTCATGGCATGTCATATTTATTGTAGATCTCTCAAAATAGCATTTGTGCTCATCACTGCTACAAAAGCATGATAATATAAGACAGTAATTATAAGGCCTGCCTCTAGATCTTATCTCATAAAAAGTAAGAGCGGAACATATTGATGTGTGATAAACAATATCCAAAGTTTGCTTGTTAGTGTTTTTAATATTTGCATAACTATATTTCACTATAACTGGTCTTCTTTGTAACTATGTTGTGCATGTAAAAAAACAAAAACAAACAAAAAAAACTGGTGTTGCTAGAAGAGTCCTGGAAATTTAAGAGGAAGAGAAAGAAGGTGCTGGTTTAACAGCAGGGACAAGCAAACAGGATGCCCCTTCTTGGAAGAAAGCTCTCTGAAGCTAGGCGTCGAAGAACAGAGCTTGGGTGTGGGACATCGAGGGCAAGATTTGTGGACAGCGCTGGGGCATTGGAGTTTGAGACAGCCACACAGGGATGGGACAGAGTGGGGATCGGGGCTTCTGTCATACAGAAGCCTCCCAAGGCTGTTCTTCACATATTCTCAGCCCCTGCCTCCTCTTCCCCAGTCCCAGCCATGATTACTTCCCACCCCAACACCACCATCGCCATCAAGGGCCATGCCAAGGAGCTGAACTGCACTGCACGGGGCGAGCGGCCCATCATCATCCGCTGGGAGAAGGGGGACACGGTCATCGACCCAGACCGAGTCATGCGGTATGCCATTGCCACCAAAGACAATGGCGATGAAGTGGTCTCCACTCTTAAGGTGGGTGCCCAGTCCCAGGCCCAGGGGACCCCATAACATTATGTAAATGGGGAGGCTGGGAGCCCTCCCCTGTACCTCACAAAGCACCTATTATTCCCTCACGCTGCTCCATTAGAACCTCAACCTGTCTCCTTTCTGAACACCACAGCCATCGTGGTGTAGCTTTCTCAGCCTCTGTTCCCTGCCTGCACCCTTGAGCCTCCACTCTCCTTCTCAGGGATACTCCCCCCCCCCCCCCACCCCCCCACCCCGCCTCTTTCATGACTCTTTCTTCTGGCTTGAGTTCCTCTCTATGTACATCTCAAACCTTCTGGGAAGATAAACCCTTTATAGAAGCCCTCTGAAACTCCCTCCCAGCCCTCCTTCTAGAGGATTCCCTCTGAAAGGTTCTCTCTGTTTCTTCCCTTCCCTTTCCCGCTCCCGCCGGCCATGCCTCAGCTCAAGCCAGCTGACCGTGGAGACTCTGTATTCTTCAGCTGCCATGCTATCAACTCATATGGGGAGGACCGGGGCTTGATCCAGCTCACTGTACAAGGTACATTCTCTGCCCACCTGTCCTTCCGCTTTCCCTAGGGCCCACAGGCCCACAGCTAAGCTGCCCATTACTATCTTAACTTTGTTTCTCTTTTGTCACTGCCCAGAGCCCCCTGACCCCCCAGAGCTGGAGATCCGAGAGGTGAAGGCCCGGAGCATGAATCTGCGCTGGACTCAGAGATTTGATGGAAACAGCATTATCACCGGCTTTGATATTGAATACAAGAATAAATCAGGTAAGTCCTAGGACAGTTGGTGAGGGTTTATCTACTGTGGCCCCTTGTGGTACACAGCCTGCCTGTGCCTCTCTGATAGGGCAGCACCAACCTAAGGCAGATTCACCAGCACCCTCCAGTGTGCAGAATTTGTGAATTCCAAAGGGAAGGGACAGTGGCTAAGACGTTAGGCTACAGACTGACACATCCAGCTGGTAGGAAGGGATCAGTCCATCCCTGGGACCAAGGTTCTCCAGTGTAGTCTGATTTAGAGGTGCCAAGTGCAGGGCTGTGGACCGCCTGTGTGGGAATGTCATGGCTTTACAGAGTCACCTGGATTATCTTGGTTTGGAATGGTGAGTATGTTAGAAGTCAGTAAGACTGGGTCACTGAGTCTCTGTTCCCAGAGCCCTTCCAGAGCCTACCTCTACAGACCCAGAAGATATGGGCTACTGCCACATTGCTGTGAGGCACCGTGGGGTAGAATTAACACCAGGTACCCAGGATGTACAAAATCTATGATGAGTCCCATGACCAAGCAGAGGGAATGGCACAGGGGAGCGGGGAGCAGAATGAGCAAGAGGAAAGCTACACAATCCAGGGCCAGAGTGAGGAGGAAAAGCTTCTCTAATCCTTTGTGCATCTTTGGAATCCAGTACCAAGGGCCTACACTGGTTTCTCTAAATCAGTAAAAATAAAAGGTAGAAACAGCCTGAAGACCTCAGCCCTTCCCTGCCCCCTCTGACCTTTATTGCAAGAGGCCATGCCTCTAGGTCAAGGTAACAGTACCTGATCTTCACTATAGACCTTCTCCTGCCAACCCCACATCACCTACTGGCTTAGCTCAGCTCTCCCATTGTACCACCTAGATTCTTTCTGCCCCATGTAACACAGTGCCTGACCTTGACTGACCATCCTTGCCGCCTGACTGGCCAGTCCTCTTCCCCATACTACTCATAACACCCATCACAGAGCTGTGGTGAAGGAGCTGAAGGTGGACCTTGGAGAGTGCATCTCTGATGTGCTCTGAAGTTGCTGCCTACCCAAGGTGTGACATATCATCTCTGATACAAGCTGTTACCTTCCCTTGGAAACTTCCAGTCCAGCTGCAAACAGACACCCAGGGATCACACTAAATGCAAAGGAGGGGACCAGCTCTGACAAGGGTCATTCAGAAAGGCCACCACCTGGCCCCTTGTGGATAGCTCACTAAGCTAGGTCTAGCAGGCTAAGATGGCAGAGATAACACTAAGCTAGGGCAAAGGCAGGCGAGGCACAGCCCAGGCTTCACAGACCCCAACCATGAGCACTGCACAGCAGCTAAAAAGTGTTCACCACGGGAGCAGGGAAGGAAGGACAGCCTCCAAGCTGAGCCTCTGCTGGGTAGAACCAATATGTCTGAGCTCCCCAGAGGCTTGAACAGCACAGCCCCACTACCGCAAGGATGGATGCCTGCTGAAAACCAGCATCCAGTAGCAGAGCAAAGAGGTACTTGAAACTCTGCGGGTGGTGGCAATAAAGGGACAGAAGGACAAGGATGCTGAGTGTGTCTGCCTCACATCTAGGCCTCACTTCAAACTCCCGGGGATATGTCATCTCCATGCAGTGATGCTGCCACTCCATCCCCTAAATGGCCTCACATCTTGGCTGGGTACTGGGTGCCTGGGTGATCTTGTCTCCTCTCTTCTATGTTCTTGGTAACTTCTGTTCTGCCCTTCTCCCTGACTGCACTCTTAAGCAGTTCCTTACTCCTCAGATCAATTTCTCTGATGTCTGGAAACCCTTCCTGGGGTACTGCTCAGTTGAGGACCACCAAGACCATCACCCATCTGGGAGGAAAAACAGAAGAGAGGCAATCATGGAAAATGCTATTCTTAAAACATGATATCCATGTCTTGCCTCCCCATCCCACACTCCTCTGGCCCTCTTACAGGGTGAGGAAGTGCATAGCGTAGCCCAGGGCAGAACTACCATCAGGAGTAGGCTGTACAGGGAAGGAAAGCAGTAGAGCTTCACAGGAGCCCCCCACCCAAGGGCTTCGCACACTTAGGAATCTAGAGGCCTGGGAAAGAGGCCTTCACACCCAAATAAGCATCTGGAATATCCTGCATTTGGGGGCAATAGGTCCATGAGAATGTCAGCTTGTCATTGAGACAGACAAAGGGTATGAGCACAGCACCACTTCCCTGCCTCTTTAGTGGGTACAGAATGAAGAATGTCTAATGGGGGAAGACTGTGGAGAATTCTAGAAGCAGCGGGCATAAGGCTAGAGAGAGTCCTTGGCAAAAATTTCCCTCCCCCTATAACTCAAACACCTTATGTGGCAGTTTAGAGCCCTATGGGACTTGCAGGCTAAAATATATGTGTCTGTCAGTCAGCCACATGGAGCAAGTGCCAATCTCTCCCCTGCATCCAGAATCATGAAGAAGTCATGTAGTAGAAAAAGAGAATAAATTAGGACACAGAATGTTGCCCTTGGAGTGGAAACACAAACCACATGCATGTGTACACACACACACACACACACACACACACACACACATACTCTTCCAGAATCACCATCCAATCAAATGCAATTCACTGTTAACTGTGTTACATGAGAATTGAGAACTGTATCCAAGGGAACAGAGGGATGACTCAAAGGAAGAAGAAAGTGGACATGTTTGTATATGCGCACGCATGTATCTAATCTCATTTTTTTTTTGTACCTGTGGAATAGGGAGATGACAGTCATTCCTAAAACTGCAGACCTGGAGTGACCAAATTATCAGAATTGTGTGGCATTTAGTAGCTATTTTTGAGCATCTCCCTTAATTTTTCTTAAAAGACAGAGTGGCTTTTGAGACAAGCTTTCCTCGAAGCCAGATTGACCCAGAACTCTCTGTATAGCCCAGGCTATCCTCAAACTTACTATCCTTCTGCCTTGGCATCCCAAGTGCTAAGACTATGAGTGTTCACAGATGATGGTGACACACAGCAAACAGGTTTCTTGCTTTTGTTTTGCTTTGTGGTGTTGAGGACTGAGGAACCCAGGGTCTCTTGAATACCAGGAAGCTCATAAGCCTTAATCCTAACCCTTGGGCATCCCTTTGAAAAGAAGAGACAGGAATCCTTCATTCTCAAGGAAGTTGTGAGGATAAAGGGAACACGGTGACCTGTATAGAAATGCCTGTTCCCCCTCCCTCTCTTCTGCCTCCTGCCCCAGACCACACCCAAGCTGGGTCTCGACCATCTGTTCACGATGCTCTGCACCTTGGCCGGGTTTTCCGACACATTGCTCATCATGCTAATTTTCCAAGGGAAATTACCAAGCCTGCCCTTTCTAAGCCATAGTGTTCATGCTGTCTTTTCCCGGCCCCAGGCAGTAGAGTAATAATACATGAATGCTGAATGATAAATAGCGCCGTCCACACAAATCTATCAGACGGTACTGCACACACTGAAAAATGCAGATGCCACATTTGCCTCTGTTCACCAAGCACAGAGCAGGGAGGGGCTTGTCTGAGGACAGCCTTCAAAGCCCAGAAGACTGCCTGGTGGGCCAGCCAGCTTGGGGGCTGTACTGGCCCCATGGTGGAAACTGGGGTGCAGCTAGTACTGAGACTCGGGGAGTCTCTGTACTGAGGAAGTACCATACAGGGGGTGGGCTTCAGAGCTGTGATCCAAGGGGAGAATAAGACACACAGACCAGATTTGTTTTCCCCTTGAGGCATCTCTTCCTCCCCTAAACCCTTTGCAGTGAAGTGGCTCCTGAAACAGTCAAAGCCCGGGCTCCTTTTAGCAAACAGCCTTCAGAGCAGACGGCAAGGCTATCTCCCCAGCCACTTCCTTAGCTTTTAAGAAGAATATTTTGCATCATAAACCCTTTGATGAAGAAAGGAAGAGAGAGCCCTTAATGAAATATGTTAATCTGGGCAAGGCAGGCACATATGAAAGGGAATATTAAAAGAGACAATATTCACCAAATCCAGTGCAATATTCCCAGAGAGCAGAAAAGGGAACAGAAGAAAATAAGCCCCTGAGTTCAAATGTTCAGTGTTAGGGAGATAGCCATGATCAAGCCTGGGAACTCAGGAGACCCCTCCAGGCCCGACTCAGATGCACTAGCCATGAAGGGACTCCAGGAGGGAGGTGTTTAAATCAGTCTCAAAAATGATGGGGAAGCACAAGGTAAAATCCATCTATAAACTACTGACAAGAGAAGAGAAGAAGCTGCTGTCTGGGACAGCCCCTCCCCCGCCTTCCTGTGACTAGGAAAGGCCCGGGAGGCAAAGGCAAAATACAGAGAGACTCTAAATTTGAAGTAAAAGTCCAAAAAGGTGGCTCTGATCTAAAAGCCAGCAACGAATTTTGAGAATTCAATACTTGCAAAGTGGGGGTGAAGGCCAAAGCTTTAGATATGACTCTTGTCTTTAGGGACAAGGCACCTTCTTGGGCAATGCCCCTAGAACAGTGAATCCCAAAAGTGAGATGCTATGGTATGGCTGTGAGGAGGAGGGATCTCTATGAGACTGGAAGAGATGAACATGAGCCAGGACTATGGGGTCTTGCTCTTACTGTGAAGCTTCTTCCTTCCCCAGCAGCAAAGGAAGGATATTGAAGAGTTTCGTGAGAGGGGGTAGCAGGGTAAGATTTGCATCTTGGAAGGAGCTATCTCAATGCCAATGTGCGGTGCATGCCCTTGAGAGAGGCTCAGCCGTATATGCAGAATGAATGACAGCTGTTGGGTCCAGAACAGGTAGAAAAGGGACAAGAGACTCCCAGTTGGCTGGAGAGTTAGCAGAGGTGATAAAAGTTTCCCTGGGTTAGGGATATAGGTGGAGAGCACCTGTGTATGGTTAAGAGCTACATGTGGCATAAAAGCTATCAGACTGGACAGTAAAGGACACAAGGGGAAAGTCCAGAATAATGCCCAGGGTGTGGGAAGTGTATGGTGTGAGAGGTGGGCATGGATGGAACCTGGAAGACAGTGTCTACTGGTGGCAGGCTAAGCTACAGCTGCAGAAAGACAGCAAAACAGGCCCAGGAGGGAAGCAGAATTCAAGAGCTTTCTTAGACAGCCAAGAGAAGAGCATTTCAGAAAGGGGAGGGTTGAAGAGAGACTGATGAGTGAAGCTCATTGACAAGCCAAGTGGGTGATGGGACTTGGTGATGTAGGAGATACAGCGCTGACATCTGAGGAAGGCACAAGGAGTCAAGGATGTAGATTTAAGCTATCCACCACTGCCCCTGGTACCACACAGGTGCCTGGTAGATGTCAGCGTCTCTTTGTGGCCCCTGTTTTCAGACACATCCCACGCAGCTCTTGCCTCTGCCTGCACTCATCAAAAATGAATGCACTGACTTCTGATCATTCTCCCGCTCCTGTAAACACAGGCAAACCCGATGTGATTTGTGAGCTGGCACCAACTCCCAGGACCCCACGTACAGAGCCATGAGCACCTGCCTCCACATGGCCAGTCTGTTCCATCCCAAATCAAAGAGGTGTCCACAGCAGGTACAGCCTGCTATTTGCAATTCTGGCTTCACCTGTCAGCTTCAGAGTGACTCTCTGGGTGGCTGGGGTGCTTTTAAAGACAAGAAGAAAATAATGTGTTCCTGAGCATCCATAGCCTGCCATGTTGTTGGTTTGGCTCCAGCAACCGATGAATTAAATGCAAAACTACAGATGGGTGTTGGGCAAATGCCCTTCACAGATGCTAAGCCTGTGCAGCTGAGAGCTGTGTTGTAAAGGCATCAAAACTTCATTTAATCAGAATTGAAAGGAAAGGATTCTGTTGTATTTGGGCTGTGTGTGTGTGTATGTGTGTGTGTGTATTTGGGGCTGGCAAGCTAGTTCAGTAAGTAAAGGCACTACTAACAAGCCTGATGATCTTTTGATCCCTAGAACCCACATGGTAGAGAAAAGTGACTCATACAAGTTATCTCCTAACCTCCTTCATATGTACACACTTACACAGCACACACACACACACACACACACAAACAAACACATGCACACACATTTTATTTATTTAATTATTTAAATAAATGTAATAAAAGTTTTAAGTAGCTTCTTAAAAGTCTGAGACCACTCACTCTGTAACATGTTTGCCTTGCAAGCATGAGAACCAGAGCTCAGTCCTCAGTCACCACACAGAAATGTCAGACACAGTGGCACTTGCAACCCAGAGAAGCAGCAACAAGGGGAAAAACCCCAGGAGGGTCCCTGGGTCTTGCGAGCCAGCCGGTCTAACCAAATAGTAAGTTCTAGGCTCAGTGGGAACCCCTGTCTCAAGAACCTATGGGGGAACATGATTGAGGAACACTGATGCTGTCCTCTGGCCCCTATGGGCTTGCTAATTTGTGTGGGTGCACATATGCACAAATACACACATGCATCAAAAAAATCCTTTTTATATCTGCCTACAATTGTAGCTTCCTTTCCTGCCTTTGGAGTTTAACTGTAGAGATGTGGCTTACTCTTTTCCACTGAGATTATTTTTTCAAGACACTGTATGCCACAGTGGATTTCTAAGCACAGACTATCACAGTGAGCAGGGGTGTCCAAACATGCCTGGAAAATACTTCTAAGTCCTATTATTAGCTTACTTTCTTGGTCTTTACCATTTTTCCCAGAAGTATTAAGGGGGTGGGGGAGGCACCTGGTCAAGCCCTCTGGGTTGAAAAGTTCCTGGCTCAGCCATCACTGTAATTGCAGCTCCCCTCCATCCTGCTCTGGAATCCCCTAGTAGGGACACAGCAAGCATGGATGGATGGCTGAGTTCCTCTGGAGATGCATAATGTTTACAGTCCAGGATCCCTGAGTTGCATTTATCTGGCATTTCCCATGTTTTACAATTTCACTAAACATTAGCCCTGGAACAGTCTGCCAGTCTCCTTGGATGAATTGAATTGTGAACATGTTAAGCCTTTTGTTGGTTCCTCATTCTGAAGACTCTGACTCCTGACATTTTTGATGCTCGTAGAGAAAAGGGGGTGCACACTCTGGTACTTGGTCTGCCCCCCTCCACACACACAGAACTCTCAGATCACCTCACAGATGCACAAGGAAGGGAGATACAGAAGCAGAGAGGAGGAGGAAGAGGGAAGAATCCTCACTTCCCCTTCCCCACGGGGACACTGTGTAAATGGGGTATCTCTCGGCCATCATGGATAAGTCGTGGATGTTTCAAAAAGTGCCATGAGAGAAGTGCTGGACATCTGACCCCAGGGACAGCAGACAAGTGATGGCTTTATTGGACATTAGAAAGTGTCCTGTCTGACCACATCTGCAGTTTAGCTCACAGATAGGTCAGGACAAAGGAAAGTCTAGTTTCTCCCAAGCTGGAGTTTCTTCAAATAAACCCTTTATAGTCCTTATGGAGTTATTACGGCTCTCTCTGCTGTCAATGTGAACCCAGCATCCAACCTGGAACTGGGATAAGCTGATACTTGAGGTTGAAGTAGGGACAGGTACCAGGCTGTGCTTTGAAATGACTGTCTCCTTTCCAGATTCCTGGGATTTTAAGCAGTCCACACGCAACATCTCCCCAACCATCAACCAGGCTAACATCGTGGACTTGCACCCAGCATCTGTATACAGCATCCGCATGTACTCCTTCAACAAGATTGGCCGCAGTGAGCCAAGCAAGGAACTCACCATCAGCACAGAAGAGGCTGGTGAGCACCCATCTTGTCCTCTGCCCCCACTGCCCATGGTCTTAAGGCTCATGAGCATCAGGGCCTCCAACCAAGCCTGTTCGTTTGCAGAAATACATTATATGAGTCATAAGAGGCCAGAGCTTTTTAAGAAGGCAGGGGTTGTTTCTGTTTTATGTGTGTTGTTTTGTTTGCCTGTTGGCTTTGAGGAGCTGTCCATGGTCCTGCCCTACTTTTCCGGCTCCAACCTATGTGGGAAAGAAAGATGCTCGACAAAGCATGGAGTGTGGGTTCCCTGAGCTAGTAACCTTTGTCACAGTGTGAGTGGTGGGGAGTTGCACCCGCCCTTGTATGTGTGTGTATATAGGGGTTAGAAGCCAAGCAGACTATGGCTGGACAGAAAGCCCCAGGGATCAACCTGCTTCTGCCTGTCTGGTGTTGGAGTTTCAAGTATGCATCATTACATCCAGATTTTTTATATGGAGTCTAGGGGTGGAACTCAGGTACTCAGAGTCACAAATCAAACACCTGACTCAGCCATCCACCTAGCCCCAGATTTTGTTTCATTTTTTTTGTTTTGGTTAGTTTGGGTTTTTTGAGACAGGGTTTTTCTGTGTACCTGGCTGTCCTGAAACTCACTCTGTAGATCAGGCTAACCTAAAACTCACAGAGATCCACCTGCCTCTGCCTCCTGAGTGCTGGAATTAAAAGCCTAGCACCAGATTTTTAATAAAAATTTAAGCACAATTTCTCTTAATGCATTTTCTCATTATGTGTCATTGTGAAATGATGGTGCAGAAACATCCCTAAGACGTGTATGCAATGTTACAAATGATCATAAAGTAATAACTTCCATGTCCCACTCTGAAGATCAGCTGCCTCTCTCTCCTCAGCAGTCCTCTGGGTTGATATGAGAACATAGAATTGTTTCCTTTACCAGAATAGGACTCAGTGCTGCTTCTTCTGTGTCCCCAGCTCCTGATGGACCCCCTATGGATGTCACCTTGCAACCAGTGACTTCACAGAGCATCCAAGTGACCTGGAAAGTAAGTGAGACGCCATCCTTCCTGACCTTTCTTGATCCACCTGTGAGTCCGGCAGGCTCACTACGCTCTCTTCATATACCCAGGCCTGTTTTCTCACTAGGTCCAGTGACATTTAAGAAGTAGGAGGAGAGAGAGGTAAAGGTCCCTCCTCAATCTGTGATCCCTTTCACCCTGGCCCTCAGGCAAGAGGTGAGATAAAGAACTTGACAGTGCCAGTGTGCTTGTGCCCACTCACCAGTCAGTCCATCCTTAAACCCAGTGCGGCTGTGTCATCCTTAAATCCAAAGTGGTATCGTAGGGTAGGAACTAGATGGGTGTGATTTTGTGCAAAGTTCTCCTTCTAAAGCATCAGGGTAAAATCAGAGGTGTGTCTGTGTCTGCCTGTGTGTGTGTCTGTGTGTCTGCCTGTGTGCATCTGCGTGTGTGTGTGTGTGTGTCTGTGTGTCTGCCTGTGTGTGTCTCTGTGTGTGTCTGTGTGTCTGCCTGTGTGTGTGTGTGTGTCTGTCTGTCTGTGTGTGTGTGTGTGTCTATGTGTCTTCTGTGTATGTGTGTCTGTGTGTGTGTCTGTGTGTCTGCCTGTGTGCATCTGCGTGTGTGTGTGTGTGTCTGTGTGTCTGCCTGTGTGTGTCTCTGTGTGTGTCTGTGTGTCTGCCTATGTGTATGTCTGTGTGTCTGCCTGTGTGTGTGTGCCTATCTGCCTGTGTGTGTGTCTGTGTGTCTGCCTGTGTGTGTGTCTGCCTATCTGCCTGTGTGTGTGTCTGTGTGTCTGCCTGTGTGTGTGTGTCTATGTGTCTTCTGTGTATGTGTGTCTGTGTGTGTGTATCTATCTGTCCATGTGTGTGTATCTGCCTGTGTGTGTGTCTGCCTATCTGCCTGTGTGTGTCTGTGTGTCTGCTGTGTATGTGTGTCTGTATGTGTGTGTCTCTGTGTGTCTGTCTGTATGTCTGCCTGTGTGTGTGTGTCTGCCTATCTGCCTGTGTGTGTGTCTGTGTGTCTGCTGTGTATGTGTGTCTGTATGTGTGTGTCTCTGTGTGTCTGTCTGTATGTCTGCCTGTGTGTGTGTCTGTGTGTGTGTGTGTCTTCTGTGTCTGTGTGTCTGTGTGTGTGTGTCTCTATGTCTGCCTGTGTGTGTGTCTGTGTGTGTGTGTCTGCCTATGTGTGTGTCTTCTGTGTATGTGTGTCTTATGTGTGTGTCTGTCTGTCTTTGTGCTCCTGAACACAAATGCATGCACACTCATGTGTTGAACAACACATGTGCAGAGGACAAAAGTCAGAAAACAACTTTCAGGAGTCAGTTCTCCTTTTCTATCACATGGTTCCTTGGGATACAGTTCAGACCCTTCAAACCTAGCAGCGAGTGCCTTTCCCACTGAGCTGTCTCTTGAAACACGGAAACTCACTAGCTGGCCAAAAGAAGTCAGTGTCCAGCATGTGCTGCAGCCAGAGCTAAAGGGCTGAGAACTCAGGCAGCAGAGGCAGCTGCCCCTTAAGGATGCCTTAAAGGAGAGTCCCCTGATGAGCAGGACCATGAACCAAGGTACTGCTAGGGAACTCTGGCTCTGTTCTCTGTCCCTCCACATGAGCAGATGACCCCATGACTTCATGCCTTCCTGCAACTCCGCAGTGTCCATTCCCCAGGAACTGCTCCTACACAAACTCATCTGACCCTCTCCCTATGAATGATAAAATAAAATGATAAAGATGAATATACCTGGAAAGGTGTTTTCATCAACATCCAGATGAGGAAACCAAGGTTATAGAGGTTTGAAGTGACTTGCCAATAGTTGCTCAAATGTAAGACAGAGACCAAGGCACACAGATGGGACTCCCAGAACCATCTCTCCACTGCAGCATACTGAACAGAGTTCTTAGACAAGGAGAACCTTCTTTGACCTAGCCTTGGTCCTCTAGTTACATTCAAGTTTTGACAGTGGACCTTGGGTGGCTTCATCTTCATGAGCAATCTGTTTTCTAATGTCGTCTTCTAACTCCTAACCACAAAGTCCAAGTGGTATTAGCCCTCCCTCCATCTGGGCTCTTCAAGAGGGTCAACTTGAACATGGAAAAATGTGAGAGAGTCCTAGACATTTTTCCTACAATTTCCATGGCCACATGTGTGTGCATACACTCACACAGTAGCAACAGTCCAGATAGACTCTTCTCTCCCCAGAGAAAGGGCAGAAGATGTGATCCTACCTGGTGCCTTATATCAGCTGAATTTCTTGATTGATGTGATAAAATATCCAACATCAGCAACTAAGGATGGAGGGGTTGGTTTGGGCTCACAGTGTGAGGGTTCAGTCCTTCATGGTGGGGAAGTCACAGAGGTAGCATGCATGGTCGGCAAGCAGAGTGAGGAAGGATTGTGCTTAGTTCACTGTCTCCTTCTCATTTGGAAGGAGCATCCATGATTGGAGCCCCTCACACTTAGGTTGAGATTTTCCATTGCCATTAACCTGATCTCAGAAATCCCTCACAGACATGCCCCCTAGAAAAAGCCCTTTAAATTCAAATCCTGGCTCCAGATCTTTCTCCAGAAGTTGGAGATTAAAGCCCAGTTCCACCCCATCTTGGCAACATCTTAGTTCTAAACTGATTTCCAACATCTTAGTTCTAAACCCATTTCTTGGGACTACACCTAAGGAGCCCAGAGGTGGAGCCAGAGAACTATGTAAAACACCCAAGTGTCTGCTACAAAGCTCTGACCCAGAGGTCGATAAAAATTTAGAATCAAATTTATTTCTCCAAAGTCTCATAATGAAAAATAAAATTGATTAGAAAGTTAGAACTTCAGAATGAGCCAGCAAGTCAATAAATTTAGGGACTGACTTCTCGTGGGGATTTTTTTTTAAAACACTGAGAACAGATTAATGAAAAATAAAGATTCACTTGAAAGATAAGTCACTTCACTTTAAGACTCTCTGTGGGATGGATCACCCCTGCTCTATGGTATAAATTTGCAATCAGCCCTATTGATTTCTTAATGCTTCAGAGAAATATTGTTAAGATTGATTTAAATCCCAAATGTGTGTGTTTGGGAAGGAGGGAAATATGGAATGAAATGAGGGGAGTGAGTGACGGAGGGAGGAAGTTATGTCAAGATTTGTATAAATTTGTGAAATATATATGTACATCAGGGATGACTTGCCCAGGGCTTCTGGTAGTATATGTGACTGTGGCCTTGTGTATAAGCATATATCATGCCATAGATGGCCCTGGGCCGTGTGCATAGGTGTCTATTATAGTATAGATAGCCCTGGGTTATATGCACAGAGATATATAAGTGGACATAAGTAGCCTTGGGTCAAGTACATATGTATATAACATGATGCAGATAGCACTAGGTGATAAATACTAGGGTAGACCATGGCATACATATTCCTGGATGTGTAAAGAAGTATGTCATTGTGTAATGATGTGACTGTGTATACATGGCAGTAGCAGAGTGTATGTAGTGTACGAATGTGTGTGTGCCTCCAATAGTACACTCCAATCTAAGTGTGTGTGTGTGTGTGTGTGTGTGTGTGTGTGTGTGTGCATACACAAGCCCCAGCTGCAGAGATTTGCCTGCTTGCAGGATATTTGCGCAGAACTGCCCAAGGGAAGAGAGAGATTCAGGCAATAGCAAAAAGTCAAGTCAATTACATACACGCACACACCTATTTAGTGAGTTCAAAACAATTACGTTAAATTAAAAACTTAATTTTATTGAGTTAACAGTGAGCTTAAAATGCAATTCATTTAAAACATTCGTTGAATTAAAAGAAACAGTGGAGCTGTTTTACAAACTTAATTGTTTTTTATCTCACTATTTTTTAGTACAATAGATAGTGGGCTTTTAAATTAACTTCATTGTCTTCAAAACTCTGGTTCTAACTGGTTTTATACGCACAGAGGTAGCTTTCCATCTCAATTGGTAAGGCCCAATCCCTAAAGAAGCCAGTGTCTACTTATGGATCTAACTGCATCTGGTTGTGGGCAGATGTGGGGATTAGGGTGTGCGTTCTGAAGAATCTGAACATGTGTTTATAGTAAGTACGTCACAGGCAGGAACTACACAGCCATTTGTGTGTGGGGTCAGGGGTCATATAAGAGCCTGCCATATATTGGTGTTCGTGTTTCAGTGTTTGCTCTCAAGACACCTGTATATGTGCATGATTACCTGTGACAGAGTTTATATTAGGACTCAAGTCCGGAAGAACATTTCCCAATCTGGACTCAGGTAGAATATCCTCTGCTCTTTTCTTCTGGCCCCCTGAGATTGGTCCTTCATTTCCACCAGCATCCTCTTGACATCTCTGGCCTTTCATCTATCAGCTGCTGGCAGGCTTCCTCCCTCATCACACCTCCACCCTTGGCCGCTGTGTCTAGGGCAACCCAGCCTGTTCCTGGAGGGTCTGGGCCAGGCAGAAGTCAAGCACTCTTTGTTTATGTTTTGTTTTAATCTTCAAGAGGATTTTTTAGTATAAAATTTATACCTTATAAGTCATATTTGAGAGTGCTGTTCAGGAGGCTGAGGAGATAGTTCACTGGGTAAAGTGCTTGCTGTGTAAGGGTAAAGACCTGGGCTCAGATTCCCAAAGTTATATAGAATCCTAGGGCTCCAATGCATCTGCATATTTGCAACCTCAGTACTGGGGAGCAGAAACCCAAAAGAGGGTCCTGGGTTTAGCCAAAATAACAAGCACCATAACAACCATGAGAAATTCTATTTCAAAAATAAGGTAGAGGGCCTGGAGAGATGGCTCAGAGGTTTAGGAGTACTGGCTGCTCTACCAGAGGTCCTGAGTTCAATTCCCAGCAATCACTTGGTGGCTCACAACCATCTCTAATGAAATCTGGCATCCTCTTCAGTCCTGCAGGAACACATGCAGACAGAATACTGTATACATAATAAATAAATAAATCTTAAAAAAAAAAAGTAGAGAATGACAGAGGGGGGACATCTGACATCAACCTGAGGTCTCTACGTATGCGCATACTCTAACACACACAGTCAAAAATACGCACACTACTCTCAATTTTTTAATTTAAAAACTAGTACAGTTTCATACTAATTCATATTGCCCATTCCATACAGTTGCATACAGCACATCTATAGAGTTGTATAGCCATCACCATGAACCATTTTCAGTACTTGTTCATAACCTCAACTGAACTCTCTAATCTTATCCCCCCTCCCATTCTGTTTTCTCTTTCTGTGAATTCACCTAGTCCAGAACCCTCTTCGATGGGAGCCTTATGGTGCCTGTCATGTGACTGGCTTATTTCACCCAGTACAATATCTGAGTATATCAATTTAATAACCTGTGTCAGCGTTTCACTACTTTCTTGGATGCCTAATATTCCACTGTGTGGATAGAGCACATCTCCCTGATCCATTCATCTCCTGTGAATAACACCGCTGTCATACAGACATCAAGTGATGGAGACCCTGCTTCCCGTCCTTTGAGGCTTATACCCAGAAGTAAGATTGTGTGATCACATGGATCATATGGTAACTCAACGTCTGGCTGCAGATTGCTTGCATTGCTGTTGAAGTACGTGACAGTCCTGCCATCAGTGTAGCAGAGTTCTGATTTTTTCACATCATTTTTTATCAATAATGATCATTCCAGTATACTTGACCAAGAATCACTGGACACTTTCTTTTATTTAAATTCATTGCTCACATCTCTTTCCTTCAGATCTCTGTTGTCTCAGGTTCCATCTCTTCTGGACCACTGATCATACAAGTAATGTCCCTGCTTGTTGATACATACATGCTTACATACATTAAGTAAGTTACCAGGGCCCAGTCTATGCCAGGCACCGTTATAGACACAGAGACACAACAGTAAAAAGGGTTAGTGCATCTCATCTTCATGAAATTAGCTTCTACTGGGGCAGACTTTAAAACACATAAGTAAATTCTATAGAATGTCAGAAGCCATGAAAGAAAAACCAGGCTCTGGCCAGAAGCCAGAACAACCCACTAACAGCTAATAGTTGACTCATAAAGAAGGGGGCCTCTCCTCAAGCATGTGACAGAGGGGAGGGACCAGAGTGGGGATAGTCATGAGCCTGGCAAGAAAAGCATAAAGGGCTGTGTGAGAAGATGAGCCAGCATCTGAATGCCAAGGTCACAGAGGGCCAGATAGCCATGCTAAGGACCTCAAGGGTCAATCCAAGTGAGAGAAACAGGAACCTTCAAAGGGTGAGGCATAGACTAATGATATGTCCTTGGCTTTAAGAACAAAGTCATCTCAGAGTGTCACTGTGTCACAGGCACCAAAGAAGGAACTGCAGAATGGAGTCATCCGGGGATACCAGATTGGCTACAGGGAGAACAGCCCTGGCAGCAATGGGCAGTACAGCATCGTGGAGATGAAGGCCACCGGGGACAGTGAGGTCTACACCCTGGATAACCTCAAAAAGTTCGCTCAGTATGGTGTGGTGGTTCAGGCCTTCAACCGGGCAGGCACAGGGCCCTCATCCAGTGAGATCAACGCCACTACCTTGGAGGATGGTAAGGGCAGACACAGTTGGGAGCATGGGGTCAGATTCTGGTTCAGGCAGACCAAAGATCTACATTGATCCTGTGGGCAATTCAAGCTTCAGGGGCTCTCTTTTTTGCTCTCTCCCAGTGTGGTAAAACACTGACCAAAGCAACTTGCAGGGAAAGGGTCATCAATTCCAGGTCACATTGCATCACTGAGGAAAGTCAAAACAGGAACTCAAGTCAGGATCCCAGGGGCATAAACTGAACCAGAGGCCGTGGGGGAACGCTGCTTCCTGCCTTTCTCTCCATGACTAACTACTTTCTTGTGCAGCCCAGGTTCACCTACCCAGAGGTGGCACTGTTCACAGGGGGCTGGGCCCTCCCAAATCAGAAAATCAAGAAAACACTCCAAAGACTTGATTACAAGCCAAACTGGTGGAAACAATTCCTCAGATGAGGTTCCCCTTCCCAGATGACTCAGTTTGTATCAAGCTGACAAAAAAAAGCCAACATATTTGCCACCCCCATATCCTCTTGCCTATAGCTCTCAAAGAGCCTTGGACCACTCGACATACACAATGTCAGCCCCTGTGGCTGCTGTCTATCCCTCGCTTGCTGATGCTCTGCCTATTAGCCTCTCTGTAGGACATTAGCCTGTCTATCTACTTCTCTCCATCCCTGTATCTCTCTCCTTCTTTCTGGTCCCCTAGGCCCTCACCACGTTTTCCCCCTCATTCTGGACCCAGCTTCTCCTTTATAAAGGAAAGAAAGAAGAGCCGAGTTACACTAGTATTTCCAGGCTAGAATTTGTCTCCTGGTGCTTGGGAGGCAGAGGCAGGCGATCTCTGTGAAATCAAAGCCATCCTGGTCTACACAGTGAGTTCCAAGTCAGGAGATACATAGTGAGGCCCTGTCTCAAAATAAAGAAATAAATCTTAACACCCTGATAACTAGAAAGGCCCCCACAGTCCAATAGTAAATGAAAGGGCTCATAATCTCCAGAGTTGGGGGAGAACAGGAACATTCATCCTATCCACACACAGGAAAGATGACAGCTGGGGCCTGACCCTGACCCTGTATCAAGTGGAGATAGCAGATAGGTGAGGAGGCAATCAGTCATCCCAAGAAAGTAGAATAAAGAAGATGCAGAAGAGCCTTCAAAGCTTCTTCCTGACACTCCAGTCAAAACTGGGGGCTGAGAGGGGATCGTGAGTCCACTTCTCCCAGAAAGGAGGGTGTGATGCCCTTGCTACACAACCCTATAAAACCCCAGCATCCCAGCACGGAGAGGCAGGCTTAGGTGTGATCTCTCCTTCCTCTTCCTCTCTGCTAGTTCAGTCCCTGCTGAGACGGAGAGAGTCAGGCCAGAAACACTGGAGAAGCTCATGTCCACTGTTCTGCCTTGGCTAAAGGTAGAAGCTGTCCGGGCTTTCAAATCCTGATTTCTAAGCCCCATCCCCAGATCTCTTCTCACTGGCCTAGGACACAGCGGAGTTTTGGGATAGAGCAGACTCCAGATCTAAGAGGGGGGCGGAGAGAGAAGGGCTGGCAGAGAACAGAGGTTTTTCAGAGAGCCTGGAGGAGCACAGCCACCATGCACACACACACACACACACACACACACACACACACACACACACACACACACACACACACCTCCTTCTCCCCCACCTGAAAATACTGTCCACAAGCTTGGCTAGGCTGGGGAACACCAGCCTGACGTCATTCAGGCTGGAGTACTGGTCCAAGTGATGCCCCAGATCAGAGGTTCCCACAGCACTCCCTGAAAGCCTTCAGTGTTCACTGGACCCTAGAGCTCTGTGTAGCAGGGACTCTGTGATGATGATGCGGGGGAGGAGCTGCTATGTGTGGTCCATGGAGTGCCCATGAGAACCACAGCTGGGCCAGAAGTCACAGAGCACAGCCACAACTGGCAGCAATTAGGTTCCTACCTAGTAATATAACAGCCATGATAGATATCCAAGTCCGATCCTGAGGTCGTTCTCAGTCTGTTTCCCCTGCTTCTCCCGTGCTTGAGAGCAAGACTGAATGCAGCGTGCCCCAGGAAGGTCTGCTGAACCAGCTGTCCAAACCCAGAGCTGAGGCCAGCCCGCCCAGCCCTAAAATCCCATCCTTCCTCCCCAACCTCTCAAGCAGCCCAGGACAGGACCTCAGGAGAGGATAGCCCCTCTCCCACAGGCAGGGCCCTTGGATTTCCACCAGGGAGGGCTCCACGTTGGCTGCGGAGTCCTTTTCAAAACAAAGGAGGAGACGGGGAAGAAAGTTTCCACGTGCATTTGCTTCGCAGTTTTTCATACTTAATTAAGGCCCTCGTTAGCCTGTCAGATCCTGATCGTTTTCTGGCAATATTAGCACTCCTCCTGGGGTATTCAAGGGCCCCTGCCTTAGCAAGAGTGTCTTTTCCATAATTGTATTACCTTCATTTTGTTCGAACGGGCGATCTGTATTAGTTTATTACACTGGGTCCCTAATTACATGGTGCTTATATTTTTACACCTAAGTAATATGAAACAATAATCACTCTCAAAGAGGATCGTTAGGATGATGTATTATCATTTAAATGCTCATAAAAATTAGAGTTGCCTCTTGTGGGGCAACGGGATCTAATTACCTTCCCTTCAGCCTCTGCCTCCTTTCTCCCATTCACGGCAGAGCAAGCTCACTCTTTCCTTCTGTCCTGGGTTCCCTGGAAGCAGGCTCACATGGCCACTGGAGCTCAGAGCTAACCCCAGCACTTTGCACCCACTGTGAGAAAGGGCAGGTAGCATACAGTTAACCCAAGATAGGAACCACAGAGGGGGCAAGCCGCTCACCCAAGCTGGCCTCACATAATCGTTTTGGGACATCCAGGTTATTTGGACATGCTCGTAGGCAGAGATGAGACAAGGAGCAATGGGCCCAGAAGTTCTGCTGATCTCCATGGGATCTCCAGCCCGACACCAGGGTCCACTAAGATCCTCTTCCCTTCTTACTTTCCGTTCAGCTTGGCCCCAGAACACAGGAAGTCCCAGGCCAGGCCTGGGTTCGGAACCATGTGTGAGCACCCCGAAGGAGGGGCCGGCAGCTGAGTTACAGCTGCCCTGGGACTTGGTCGGTCTCCCTACACTTACCTTGTGGGCTCTCTGGCTGTCCCGTGGCCTACTGAGGAGTTGCTGGGACTATACCTAAGCTCATCCCTTCTCCAGAATCTAACAGAAGCAGGACCACTTTGCCCCAAAGAGCTGGAGGTTGAGCTGAGACTGGAGAGGTATTTGACTGTTTCTGACTGAAGCAGAGGAGAGTTGAGTAGCAGAACTCGGAGTTAGACAGTCCTTCCCTGTCTAACTCTGCATCCCTATGATCAGGCGGCTAGGACCCAGGATGAGACACATATGTTATATTGTCACTCAGACCCTAACTCACTAGCTGTTGATTCCCACCATCCTCTGCAGTGCCCAGCCAACCTCCAGAGAATGTCCGAGCCCTGTCCATCACATCTGATGTGGCCGTCATCTCTTGGTCGGAGCCCCCACGAAGCACCCTAAACGGTGTCCTCAAAGGCTACCGGGTCATTTTCTGGTCACTCTACGTTGATGGTGGTAAGTCTTCTGGGATTAATGACTGGATCCAGACTGGCAGGCTGGAATTCCTTGGGATTTGCCCCGGGCTTAGTTAGAGGTGAACATCTTCCAGCAGTGTGTCAAGGGCAAGTGCAGCCCCCCCCACACACACATATGGAGGCCACAGGGAGTGCTGTGACGGTGAGGGTCCACCTGCATGTATCCTTGTCAGCCTAGGACCAGAGCCAGATGAAGGTCAAGGTTATGTATGTGGTTATCTCCTCTATCAGGGGCAGTAGGTACCAGTCATACCAAGACAATAGCATGTATAGGGGTCCTCAGGGTACTGGGGCACATTTGATATTTTGACATGTTGATATTAGGACTTTATGGTCATATCAGGCAGGAAGCAGGTGGCACACACAAATGTGTGTTAAGGGTGGAGAGGGGAGGAGATTGGGTGGTCAGATTAGTACCTGCAGGAAGCTGTATGTAGGCCTGGAGGGATGAGAGAGGAAGCAGGCTTGTCCAAACCTGGGGAAGCTGCCAGACCCTGATGGAGCCCGGTGTGCTGTAAGATGTGGGTCCAGTGCAAGTAACGATCCAGGTCCTGTGAGGGGCGGGGCAGAGCTCACAGTGAGTGAGGAGAGGAAGGTCAAGGCATTCAAGGTGCCTTCTTTGCCTCAGATGCAGACAGATCTATGGAACCCCAACAAATACATCACTCTCATGCCCAGTGGTGTAGACAAAGGCCTCCCAGTGGCCAGGAAGTCTGTAGGATGCAGAGCCAGAGGCCTCAATCCCCAGCTGTGCACACAAAATCTTTACTCACCTCAGTGGAGCTCTGGGGCCTGTGATGGGTTTGCAACCTAGTCCTGAATATTCTGCCTCCCAGGCTCCTGCACCCTCCCTTCCGGAGGACCTGAGAGCGTGGCTCACAGCCACTATGCAGGTTACTGCACCTCCCTTCCAACCTGGACTCTGCTGGAAGGACATCCCCCATCCATTTTCTCCTACAAAAGCTTAGAAGCCTCAGTCTTAGGGCCCAGCTCCTGCAGGTTTCCCAAATCCTTCTGATGTGAGATCCCAGGCCACCCCGACAGCCAGGTATGGTAGGGCATGTCTTTAAACCCTGCACTCAGGAGGCAGGAGTAGCCAGAGCTACATTGTGAGATCCTGTCTTGAAAAAACGAACAAACGTAAGCCTTACACAGTATCGGTGTAAAATTCCTTCCAGAACTTGCTTTCTCTTTTCTAAGGCAACAGGCTTTCCAACCCAGCTCTCAGAGAAGACATTGGCTTCTCAAACCTCCAAAGACCTCCAGTCTGCTAGTTAAGATACCCTCTCCCTGGGTCTTTCTATGTGTCCCAGACAGGTCTGCCCTGCTTCCCATCTCAGACCTCTGAATCTCATGAAGGCGAGGTGTTCTCACTGTCTGGGCCCTACACACTGCAATGTCACCTGATCATGCCTTGAGCCCTTCACCTCCTTGCCAGTGAGACACTGAGAGTTGATTTACGGTCACTCATCTCTAGAAAACCTGTCCGCAGCACCTGTATCTGGGCCAGTCTTGCACATAATTTCAGTGGAGGCTCAGAAACCTTCCTCCCTCTTTTTCTTTTTTGCTTCTACAGCCTCCTCCATGGAACCTTTGCCATAAGCTATTTTCTCTTAGACAGGGTCTTGCTTTGTGTGCCTGACTGATGTAGCCCAAGCTAGCCTCAAAGTCCCAGAGATCCTCCTGCCTCAGCCTCCTGAGGGCTGAGATTAACGGCATCCACCACCATGCTTACCCTTTCCTAAATGCTTCTTTAGGATCTACAAGAAGCTCCTTAGTGGAGCCAGAATGATAGGTCCTCAGTGAGCTAAGAAAAGGGGGAATTGGATAGCGGGGGCCGTGGGGGGGGGTGTTCATGCTTCAGGGAGAGACAGAGACAAATATAAAGACAGAGCGTCAAGCAAAAGTTGGTACAAGGTCAACTGCGGTTCAAGACCAGCATGTACTTGGCCTAGGGACAAGCTCTGCTGCCTTGGAAAAGACAGTCTAGTCCTCACCCCTACAGAGTAGAGGTCTGAGCCAAAGCTGGGGGAGAGGCAGGGAGCATGGTGGGGCCCACCTCATGACTAGAGGCCTGTCTCCACAGAGTGGGGCGAGATGCAAAATGTCACCACCACGAGGGAGCGAGTGGAGCTGCGGGGTATGGAGAAGTTTACCAACTACAGCGTCCAGGTGCTAGCCTACACGCAGGCTGGGGATGGTGTGCGCAGCAGCGTGCTTTACATCCAGACCAAGGAAGATGGTGAGTCCAAGACTGACCTCCCACACTGTCCTCAGGAACCAGCTTCCTGAGAGCACACCCCACATACATGCTGCTTGCTTCCAGCCCCTAGCCCAGGGGCAAGACAAGAGCAGGGCACCGTTTTATGTACTGTCCCTTTGATCCCTGGAGGACATGGCGATCCCTCAAACAGTTCTGACTATGGAGCTTGTTGACATGCTCTGGGACGGATGTGAAGACAACTGAGCCCCAGCCCTCCCTTCCCACTCTACTCTCTGAAGCGCCGACTCCCCAGCCCAACAACTCTCCTCCCATTCCTGCATACAAGCCATCCTTCTGAAGCGTCCACTCTCCTGCCAGACACATCCCAATTTCCTCCAGGCATGGATGTTGGGGTTGGTATGGGGAGCAGAGATATCACCTAGTAAAACCAGGCATAAGGAGTTGTGTGACCCCAGTGTGGTCCAGGCCTTGAACCCATCAGGAGAAAAATGGGATAGGCCTCCATATGGAGATGTAACCACTAGGCTCTTCCTCACCGAGCAGAATGCAAGTCAAACTCAAAAATATAGTGTGAGAAAATGCAGGCTGGAAGCTGAGTCAACCCTAGAAGGAATGGGTAGGGAGAAGAATGGAGCTTCCAGCTGCAGCCCAGAACTGCACAAATCCGGGAGGCCGCTGAAGCAGAAGGTGGCCTGAGCCATACTTTGGGCTCCTGCTTCTGGCCATCCATTTCACACTCCACCCTGCTTTAGAATTTTGTTGTTATTTATGTGTGTGTATGATGTATATATGCATATGTGCATGTGTATATGATGTATGTGTGCATACATGCATGTGTGTATGATGTATATGTGCGCATATGCATGTGTATATGGTGTATTTGTGCATATATGCATGTGTGTATGATGTATGTGTGCATACATGCATGTGTGTATGATGTATATGTGCGCATATGCATGTGTATATGATGTATTTGTGTGCATATATGCATGTGTATATGATGTATATGTGCATATATGCATGCATGCCATGGCACATGTATGGAGATCAGAGGAAAACTTGGTGGAACTGTTTCTTTGGTGATGGAATTCAGGTCTCCAGGCTTACATAGTGCATATCTTTACCTGCCTAGACATCTCACTGGCCCCGAGTTGTTTCTTATCAAAATGTCCCGGGACAGGTACCCTGCCCTTTGGGTGAAGAGTATCTGGAACACAGTAGGTCTGTAAGCAGTAGTCATGGTTGGTATCATGGCTTCCTTCCTACTCAGCCTGTGTTTCTTTAAGAACTAAGGAGAGTTGGGCTAGGGGCCTACCCAGATATTTGGCAGAGGTTCTAAAGAGTCAGAGTTGTGGATGATGGGGGGAATTTCATACTTTCGCAGTACAGAGGCTGAACTCGCTCCCAGCCTGCCTAGATCCACTCTCCCTTCAGTCCTGCCACCAGCTCCTCCTCCAAAGCTCTAAGTTTTTCAGGATTTATCAGCCCTCCTGCCACACTTTACTGTTACGGTTGCCTGAGACAGCTCTAGGCAGAATCACCTGCTCTTGGGTAGAGAATATACTAACCTGGTCCCAGGCACCATCTTAAAGCCTGGGAGCATGCAGCATGGGCATTTTCCTGGCCTTTGGAAATGAATCACTGAGGTTCCTAAGCTTCCAGCTCTTACTTTATTCAAGGTCACAGCCATGAATATCTCTGTCTATTTAACTAAAATGAGGCCCCCAAAGGGAGTCCAGGGACCACAGACATCATTCTGCCCTTCTAGGAGCCTTCATCTGTCTGCCCAAAGTCATTTTCAGAACCACATGAGAAAACATGCAACAGGATGGAGGCTTAGGGCAGGAGTCAGGGAACACAGTCCCACCTTTGGTAGGCAGCTGCGTGGTGTGGAAAGGCTCTTGGCCAATTCCACAGAAGAACTTGCCCAGCCCTGTATCTGGCACATCACTCAAGCTTCTGCTGCTCACTCTGAGTTTCTGCAAGACAAAGTGGGAACAATGGTGCCTCATCAAACTAGAAAGAAGCAGGATGACTACAGAGTCCTCTGCAGAAGAAGCCATGGGTGATCATGGCTATGGAGATGCTGTCAGTGACATGGCAGGTGAGAGAGTCAGTGTCCCCAAAGGGAAGCCCAAGGTTAGAAAGGCTATCACATCAGATGACATCTCATCCCAAACAGCAGTTGTGACTTGGCATGTGTGTGAAATTCTGTCATGCTTGACATGTCCTCCTCCTAGCCTTCTGAGAGGTAGATCTTCCTATTTTGCAGATGAGAACTCTGAGGCCTTGAGTGCCACTCAGAAACTGGGAGGCAAATCTGGGCTACCATCCTGCCTATTAGGAAATTATATAATAGAAAGCTTAGCCAAAAGAGACAAAAGCAGTAGTCACAGTCATCATCACATGGACCAGAGAGCCCTGAGCGAGGCACTCCAGGTTGGTTTGATCAGTGGCACCCCTTTATCATCTTCAGCATGGCAGTAACCCCCATTTTCACTGCCACCACCACTACCAAGATTTGAAGATGCCCACTACTCCCTGCTTCTCACCAGACCAGGCAGAGGAAGTTACTTCAAGTCACCACGCCTCTCTTGTCTTAAAGAAACTTTTCCCAGAAGCCTGCTTATCAGATTTATCCTCACTTCCTATTGGCCAGAATAGGGTTAGTGACATTCCTTTCATTAAACCAGGTATTAAAGAGGAATTATCACGGCCTAACTTCTTCCCAAGGCTTAATATATCTTCCAATGTAGGTGATCCAGTCAAGCATTTCTAAACTGTGGAAGAGCATGGGAACCTGAGCAAAAGAGAGGTCTGATTGTAAGAGGCAGGAAGAAGTGTCAATCAACCTTGCTCACCACACCACAGCCACGGTAGCTACACAGACGGCCTCTACCATGTGCAGGCCAGAAGTTGTTTCAGTTTATACTCTTTGGCAGGGAAAGCAGACAGGCCTATGTTCCAAGCACAGTTCCTCCATGGGACCATGGCCAAGTATCATCTGAAGTCATTAAGACCTCATCTGCCCACCACCCTCTGGAGAAGGTTTAAAAACCCCTCTAGAGACAATCAAAAGAAATAGAAAAAATGAAGGGTTAGGGAGATGATGGCTCACTCTGAAAAGTGCTTGCCATACCACATAAAGATTCAAGTTTGATCCCAGCAACAACCTATATAGAAAGCCAGGTGTGGTAACATACTCCTGTAAAGCAGAGCTAAAGAAGTAAAGACAGATCCCTAGGCCTCATTAGCCAGCTAATTCAGCCCAATTGGCAAGTGCCAGGTCCCAGCAAGAAAACAAGGTGATACTTTCTAAGGAACACCACCACCCACGCTTACCCTCTGGCCTCTACATTTCTGCACACGTGCACACAAAAGAGATAGGGGACGGAGTGATGGCTGAGCAGGTAAGAGCACTTGCTGCTCTTGCAGAAGATCCAGGTTCAGTTCTGATGACCCATGTGGCAGCTCAAAATTATTTGTTACTCCAGTTTCAGGGGATCCACTGATCTCTCCTTACCTCTGCTGCACTGTACACGTACACACAGGTAAACACTCATCTGCATAAAACAAACAGCAACTTTAAAAAGTGATTTTGACAACAAAAGACCACAAAAGTACAGACACAGAAGTCACAGCCACTCACGAAGTGCAGACTCAGTCTGTGCTTGGTTTCAGGCTGTCTTGGTTGGACTCGGTTTTTGAACTACAAAGCCTTTTGTCCATTCCTTACCTTCCCTGTGGAAACCAAAGCCAAGCCAAGCTGCATCCTAGCCTGTTTTAAAGGCTGGGGAAGAAGCAGGACTAGAGCCATTCTGGGAGGAAAACCCCTTTCTGGGTGCCATGAGGTAAGGACAGTGTGCAAAGCCTATGCAAAGCTTCTGTGCTGGGGCAGCAGCTGGTGGAGAGGTGCTGTGGGCCAGGAGAATCACGTCTACCTTCCCTACTGAAAGTAGCAAGAAACCTAGTGATTTTTTTTTTATGCTGGCCTAAAGGTTATCTATCATACCATCCACAAAAGAGTGACTGGGCCAGGGCCCAGGAAAAATCAGGACTCAGGGAGGAACAGCACTCTCTCTAAAGGACATTTTCTGAATCCTCAGTGACTGAGACACTGAATAACACTAGAAAAACACAAATCAAAAGCCAGGGCCTGCTGAGAGTTGAAATCTGCCTGGTAAATTCCATTCCTCTTAAATCAAAACTTTGAAGTACATACAAGCCTCTGAGTCCAGGAGTAAACATGAGCCACGTGCACACAGCTCAGCTTTGACTCAGGCCTCTAATCTGGATGGAATTGACCCCTAGTTGCTAGTGTCCAGGATATATCTTCTCTTTAGAGAGATGGTTATTACCTGAGTTTTTGCAATATTGGTACAGTTTAGCAAGTATTATGTCTGGCATACAAAAAAATTAATGGGACAGAATCATCAAATTAAAAATGGCACCGAGGAATGTATACAATTCATTACAGTAGCAAATTACAATATAAAGTAGCAACAAAAATGATGTTATAGTTGGGGGTCACTACAAGATGAGGAGCTGTATTAAAGGGTCACAGCACTAGAGAAGCTGAGGACCACTGGACGAGAAAGTAAAAATGAACAAGAAAGACACATACAGAAATTATCTCTAGTTAATTAAGTTTCAATATGCAAACGTATCAATAAGAAATCACGTTAAAATCCAGACTCTGGTTTAATAGGTAGAACCTGAGGTTTTCCAATGTCTAACATGTTCCTAACTGATGCCCATGCTGGTTGATGAACTATTCTGAGTATCAAAGATATAGGAATGCAGAAGGCATCCCAGAAAAAAAAAAAAAAAAAAAAAGGAGAAAAAGAACTGAGCAGAAGACAATATTCTGAAAATGTCTTAAAAATGATAAGCACGGGGGCTGGAGAGATGGCTCAGCGGTTAAGGGCACTGACTGCTCTTCCAGAGGACCCGGGTTCGATTCCCAGCACCCACATGGCAGCTCACAACTGTCTGTAGTTCCAGTTATAGGCAAAACA
>PVIH01011024.1:30843-71660 GCA_004025045.1 Sigmodon hispidus
AAAAAAAAAAAAATGATAAGCACAAAGTCAAGGTATTCTAACTCTGTATATGTCAACATAAAGAAAATACACATCTAAGGACAGTACAATAAAGCAGGAGAAGGGAGTAAGAAGGGAGAGAGAAAGAATGAATGAATCTTTTATATATACAGTGTTCTGTCTGCATGTATGCTGCACACCAGAAGAGGGCACTATATCTCATCATAGATGGTTGTGAGCCACCATGTGGTTGCTGAGAATTGACCTCAGGATCTCTGGAAAAACAGCCAGTGCTCTTTACCACTGATTCATCTCTCCAGCCCCAAATGAATGAATCTTCCAAGTAACCAGAATGAAGAAGATCTGAAAAGAAGCAATGATAAGAATATCAGTCAACTTGTCAGAAATGATGGAATCTGAAAGCAAGTTTTTATTTAAAAGTATTGTTTATAAGAAAGGAAATACTATGATTTGTGATGTTTCATATAGACTATGCCTCAAGATTAAAATGATGTCTCACATGGACTATGCCTCAAGATTAAATTGAAATGAAGACACGTTCTTTCAGATGACTGGAGATAGGACTCAACAGTTAGAAGTACTTTGTTCTAGCAGAGGACCTGGGTTTGGGTTTCAACACCCACATCATGGCTCACAACCATGTGACTCCAGTTCCAGAGGCTTCTATGCCCTCTTCTGACTTCTCCAGGCAACAGGCATGCACGTGGTACACATACACATGGCCAGTCAAAACACTCATGCACATAAAATGAAAGAAATCTAAAAAAAAAAGATAAATTTTTAAAATACATCTTTATTCAAACAATGGCTGAAAGAATTTATTACCAGCATACCTGCCCTAGAGAAATATGCAAAGGTATTCTTGTTTACCTAGAAGGAAAATGATCCCAGATGGAAGCTCGTTGATGCAGCTAGGAAAACAAAGCAATTAGATGGTGAACATATGGGTCAATCTAAATTAATACTGGCTGTATAAAAACCATCATAATGATGATATATATACAGAACCAAAATACACAACAAACTGGGAGAGAGTATGTGACATCTCTGATGCGTTTGCATTGTCTGAGAGCAAAAGTTCCAATTGATATTGAACTTTGATATGTAAAGACTCACTGAGTGGTCAGGTATGAAGCCCCCTGCCTGTAAACATTGTAAGACACTTGGGAGGCTGAAGAAGGAGGAACCTAGGTTTAACCCTAACTATGGATTGAAGAAGTGAGACCTTATTTTTAAAAAAAAATCCCTGTTGGAGTCTGTTTGAATAACCACCAAAAATGCTATGTAATTATTAAGTTAGTAAGAAATGCAATTTTCTTTTTAAAATTTATTTTCTTTTATGTATATAAATATTCTACCACTCTGTGTGTGTGTGTGTGTGTGTGTGTGTATTCTGGATGTCTGAAGAGGGTATCGGATCTCCTGAAACTGGAGTTATGGGTGGTTATGAGCCACCATGTGGTGCTGGGAATTGAACCTGGGTCCTCTGAAAGAGCAGCAAGTACCCTAAACTACTGAGCCATCTTTCCAGCCAAAGCAGTGGAGTATAATTTTCAGAATACTTCATTCAAAGGAAGTCACAAAAGCAAAGAAAATAACAGAAAATGAGACAAACAGGTATTTCTAAGAGGGTAAGTTTAAACACAAATATACCAGCTGTTTCATTAAAGATAAACTGTTCAAATTCTCCAATTAGAAGATGAACCCTGTCAGACTGGCTAGTAACAAAACCTAAATCCATACTGTACAGAAGACACCTGAAGCATAAGGATGTATAAAAGGGTATGCAATGATGACTTACTGGATAAAATGCTTGCCAGTAAAACTGAAGACTTAAATTTGAATCCCCACAACCTATATGAAGTAGTTCATCCACAGTTCATGGTGACATGGGATGCAAAGACAGAAGAAGCCCCAGAAGTTGGTGGGCCTGCTATCCTGGCATCTGAAGAAATGAAAAAAACAAGAAAAAGACCCTGTTTCTAACAAGGTGAAAGGTGACAGTGGATCCCTGACCTCAGCACATGCTCCGTGGCATGTGTGCATATGCGCACACACAAGATAAAAAAAATGCATAGATAAGTTCAAAATAAAAGGATAGAAAAATAAAAAGTATGGCATGCCACCTGTCTGAAACTAGAATATTAATATCAGACCTAGGAGACAAAATAAGGACACATGGTTACTAGGCAAAGAAAACTCTGAATTTGTATGGTCTAATGCAACTTCAAAACACATTTAAACAAGCCAAACATGATGGACACACTGTAGTCCTAGCACCTCAAAGTCAGAGGGAGGGTCATGAATTCAAGGACAACTAGTGAAATCCTGTCTCGAAAAATCAGATAGATAATAAGTAGATGATAGAAAGATGATTGATAGATAGATAATAGGTAGGTAGATATATGGATAGATAGATGATAGGTAGATAGGTAGATGATAGATAGATAGATGGATAGATGATAGATAGATAGATGATAATAGACAGACAGATAGATAAATGATAGGTAGATAGATAGACAGGTAATATGTAAGTAGATAGGTAGATAGCATATATAAAACAGGGATAACAGATTGCAAATGATCAATTACAGGTAGATATATACATACATGCATATATATACACATACATACACATATGATAGTATATAACTGCAGCTAAATGAACAGATAGATAATAAATAGAAATAAATGATTAACAGGTAGACAGACAGATGGAAAAATAGAAAAAAGCACAATTGTGAATTTTACACACCTCTTTCTTTTTTTAAAAAAAATAATTTATTTATTTGTTATGTATACAGAGTACAGAAGAGGGTTCCATATGTCATTATAGATAGTTGTCAGCCACCATGTGGTTGCTGGGAATTGAACTCAGGTCCTTTGGAAGAACAGTCATTGCTCTTAACCTCTGAGCCATCTCTACAGCCCCAACACACCTCTTTCAACAGGCCAAAAATGTGCAAAGACATTTTGACTCTGGGGTAAGTAACCCTCACTTACCCCAGAGTCATCCACACACCCTTGCACAACCCAACTGCAGCAGGCTCTGATATAAGACACAGGCCAGGAGAGTGAAGCCAAGGATTCCTCTCAGCTCCTGGGCTCCACCCCCGGATGGATGCTCTCCTGAAGAGCATCGCTTTAGTTGGCCCCAGATCATTGACCACTTCCTGGGGAGAAGAAACCACCATGGTTCACAAGCAGAGAAAAGGCAAAACAGTGATTCTCACCATCTATTGAGTATCTTCTACACGCCACCACTGTTCTCCGCATGGATGGAGTCTCTGAGGCTTGGGGAAGGAAGGATACAATCACTGTCCCTAAAGGAACATAAAAATGGCAGGAGTGGGGAAAGAACTGGGCAACAAGGTGGAGAAAGAGAGAGGTGGGAAGTGGGGCTGAAACAGAAAGCTACCATTGTCCCAGGCTGGGCCCTGGGCTTCCAGTTAACCCTGGACAAGCAGAGTCTCTATGAGCCTCTAGAGTGGATTTCTGAGCTCACTTGCCAGGTAGACTTCCCTGAAAATAGAAAGGACCTCACCAATAGCATGCCACCTGTCTGAAACTAGAAGATACAGAAGACAATACCCTGGGCAAAAGCAGTTTACCGTCCAAACCTAGGGGAACTCACAGGCTTGAAAGAACAAGGTAGCGGGGTGGAGAGATGGCTCAAAGGTTGAGAGCGCTGACTGTTGTTCCAAAGGTCCTGAGTTCAATTCAGCAACCACATGGTGGCTCACGGCCATCTAGAATGACATCTGGTACCCTCTTCTGTCTACTGCATGCATAATGAATAAATAAAACTTTTTTTAAAAAAAGAAAAAGAAAAAAGAAAGACCAAGGTAACCAGTGTCAGTGGGATGGAGTTCTGAGCACAAGCCTGTCATTAGTAAGGGCATTGGGGTACAAAGATTAAGGTCAAAGGAAACAAATGCATTCTTCCTGTGTTCCATTTCTCTCTGGTCTATCTATGTCTGGCCTGGCCCAATATTCATGAAGCTAGCCCCTTTGGCAGCATCCATATCAGAGACTGTCTCATTCCCTCAGGATCGTCCTGCCCTCCTGCCTGTAGGTCATGCTGGGCTCTCCTACTCTAGCCCACAGCTCTGGGGTCCCCTCTAAGTAGCTCTCTCAGACTTACCTCTTCCCTCTCCCCCACTGCTTCCCACGGCTGAGCTGTCTTCTCTAGACTGACCAGGTCTTCTCCCTGCTCAGTTCCAGGTCCCCCTGCTGGCATCAAAGCTGTCCCTTCATCAGCTAGCAGTGTGGTTGTGTCCTGGCTGCCCCCAACCAAGCCCAATGGGGTGATCCGCAAATACACCATCTTCTGTTCCAGCCCTGGGTCCGGCCAGCCGGTAAGTGGTGGTGGGGAAGTGGTGCTGGAGCAGATCTTCTAGGGATGACACATGGGTCAGCTTCTGGATCAAACCGTGGAGCTTCTTCTATCTATACTTCTCTGTGAGCATAGTTCAAAATGGGCACTGGACAAAATGGTTCACTGGATAAAGACACATACTGTTAAACGTATGGACCTGAGTCCAAACCCTGGGACCCACACATTAGAAAATAACCTACTTTTGTGAGTTGCTTTTTTACACACACACATACACACATACACACATACACCATGACATGTATACACCTCTCCAAAATAAATAAATACATATAATTTTTTAAAGTATAGGCACTGGTTATCCCCAAAATGGCAATGATATCCATCATGGGCCAGGCATCTACTGAAGGGACTATAAGCTTGTCACAGCTTTGGAGCCCCTGTTGAATTATGTGGGTCACAGCCAAGCAGACAGAAGGGGGGGAGGGAAAGTGGAAGGTAGAGGAAGAGAGAGAGAGAGGGAGGAGAGAGAGAGAGATCCCACAAAGCTTCTGGCAGTCCCAGGGACTCTGGCTGGCCTGTGGACTCTGGGAATGAATGGCCTTACATCTGAGTCCTCCAGGTTTGGAAGCACTGCTGGGACCCTACTGCAGATGATTGCCACAGTGGGGAGCTAGGCAAGGTGGGAACAGATGGGAGTAAGCACATCACTGACCGGGGCCTGGGCTTCAGCGGCACAAGAGCCTAGTAGTCTGCAGTGTCTTCCCCGAGCCTGGGAGATGGGGATCCAGGCTGAGGTGCAGCACAGAGGTCAGCCTTGACTGCCACTGGAAGTTCAGGGTCCCCAGAGAGAAGGAAGAGAAGATGATGTAGAGAAAGCATCAAATATGCCCATATCCCATCATATCCTTCCTTCTCTTCTCTTTTGTGATCCCTGGCCATCTGGGCATAGACTCCAGCTAAGTGACCTCTCAGCAACCTGCCTATTCCTTGGACAGAACCAGAGAAACCGCTGCCCTCAGCAACCTCAGGGATTGGGACAGCTTGTAAGAATGCCTTGGGCATCATCAGGAAGCTCAGGACTGGGCAAGGGGCAGGAGGAAGCGCCAGCCCCTCTAACAGCAGGTCACCCTCAGCCCTAGATCCACATGAGCTCTGGGCCAGGGCTCCTGGGTCACTGTCACTCTTTGCTCTTCCGATTCTCTGAGGGCTTCTGAACTACCCTTCTGGAGTAGTCACCAAAGCCCTTCACCAGGGAGGTCAGGGGTCTCTTCCCAGAGAGGAAGCTCATGGACACTGCCACATGTAACGCAATGCCTGCACCACATTCATATGGTGACACCCAGAGTGGGGTACAGACCATCAAAGCACCCCTAGAGACCTTCTCATGCTTCTGCATTAACTTGGCTTCGTTCTCCCAACTCATCAGCTTGGATGAACGCCACTCAGCGTAGGTCAAGTTCTGCTATTTATCTGGCTCCTGTTGCTCAGCACTGCTTCGGGTCTGTGGTTTTTGCCTATGTTGTGGTGTGGGGGTAGAAATCCTTCCCGCTCATTGTTTTGGCTTTAGCGTATACATGTGCTTGTAGTCCCAAGTTTTGACATCATGCTGTCCACTGTCATCCTAGGGGAGGTTTAGGGTGTGCTCTTCTCTTTGAGCTCATCACATGGCGCTCCTGGGCAAGCACCTTTTGTGGAGTGGGTGTCTGGGAGAGGAGTTGCTGGGACACTGCATGCTGATGCTACCTGAGAACGCTCCCCCTGCTGGCGTCACGACAGGTGTGCACATGTGTGTGTGCACATGCATGCGCACGTGCACACACACACAGAGCAGGTGTACACTCTAGTTGTTCCACATTAGCATAGACCCTTGGGATTGATCAATAGATGCTTTCAGTACCTCTTCGGCCCCCTCTCGCCCCCTCTTCCCCCTCCCCTCTGTCAGTTCTCACAGCACCAAACTCTTCACCATCCATTCCATACCATCCTTTTGCCTTTGTTGAGTTCTACTGGAACTTATTTCTCCATAACTCAGCTGCCTTATGGATATTAACTGTTAGCATAGCTGACTCCTGCATTGGTCTCTGAGGCCCCAAGGATTACGGGAGTAGTGTCTTTTTATCTCTGGATCCTAGCTGTGGAGCATTTATCAAGAATATCAGAGTCACTGGTACATGTTTGATGATTGAATATCAAACAGCTTGACCACTGTGGCCTTAGACATATGGCATGTCCCCTTTCATAGCTGATGGGAAAAGGTAGTCACACTCTAGCTTGGCTTTTATAGTCACTTCCTCTTCTGATGATAAACTCTTTCATAGGGGCCAGTCTGTAGAGGCCTCTGATTAACTCAGGCTTCAGTGAGCAATGACTGGTTGGGGTTCTCATCCAGGCCTCAGCACAGAGCTTGTGGTTCCCGTCCCCTCTCCTACTACACTAGGACTGTGTCAGTCAGCTTTCTGTTACTATGACAAATACCCAAGAAGACAATCAATTTATAAAGAGAAGAGGTCTGTTTTGGCTTACAGCTTTAGAGGTTTTAGTTATGGTCAGCTGACCCTGTAGTCTTTGTGCCTTCAGTGAGGCTGCTCATCATGGCAGAGAGTAAATGTGTGATAGAGAAAGGTGCTGTCTTAATTAGGATTTCTATTGCTGTGAAGGGACACTATGACAATGGCATCTCTTATAAGGAAAGCATTGAATTGGGATGGCTGGCTTACTGTTTCAGAGATTCAATCCATTATCATCATGCCAGGGAGCATGGAGGCATGCAGGTAGACACGGTGCTGGAGGAATAGCTGAGAGGCCTACATCTTGTAGGCAGCAGGATGTCAACTGACTCACTGGGCGGTATCCCAAGCATAGGAAACCTCAAAGCCCTTCCCTACAGTGACACACTTCCTCCAACAAGTGACACACCCACTCCAGCAAAACCACACCTAATAGTGCCACTCCCTGTGAGATTATGGTGGCCAATTACATTCAAACTACCATGGGTGTTTATCCCAGCCTGCATAGCTGTCTCAAAGATGAGAGAAACAGGAAGGACATGCTCCCAATGACTTAATTCCCTCCAACTGGGTCCACCCTATTAAAGATTCCACAGCCTTTCAATAGTAGTACCACTGGCTGGGCACCAAGCCTTCAACACATGGAACATGCAAGATCCTAAATGTAGCAGAGACCCTTGTTCCTGCCTCTTTGTGTCCTGAGCATGTAAGAACCTTCTCTTTCAGAGGAGACCTCCATTAAGGTGTACCACACAGGTCTACACAGAGTGATTAGAGCTTTAGTTCAAGTACATGGAGAGACTGAGTGGCTGAGCTCAGGGAGGTCCCTGGGGAAAGTGACAATGTACTGTCACTCTGCATACACTAAGTGACTGTGTTGCCACTCATGTACAAGAGGACTTCTGGGCAGGCTGCTAGAGATGAAGGCAAACTCACATGCAGAAACATGTGAAACAATGAAATTGCAGTGTAAGTGTGCTTAGAGACAGATGGCCAGGAGATAGAGTATGCTCATACACACTGGTGTGTGTCTTTGAACATGTGCACACAGATACATGCCTCACAGTGACTGGCTGAGATCAGCCAACGCTGCATCAGACAGGGTGAAACTCTACCAAATACTTCAATATAGTAGCTGCTTTTCTCTTTTTACAAAAAAAAACAATAGCCAGAGCCAAGGAGATGGCTTTGTGAGTAAAGATGCTCGGCCCCACGTCTAGTAAGCTGAGTCCGATCCCCAGAAACCAAGGGTAGAGAGAATCAACTTCTGCAAACTGTCTCCTGATTTCTGCTTGTGCACACATGCATTTGCACACTAAATGGATAAGTACATAAAATAAATAAGCAAATAATAGAACTAGAGAGATGGCACTGTGGGTTGAAGGACTTACCATGAGAACCTGGCAACTTGAAGGAGCACAATTCCCTGAAAGCTGTCCTATGGCCTCCATACATACAACACAGCATGGCACACATGTCCATGCATATATATGTACATAAATAAATAAATGCTATAAGAAACTCCACAAATTGCAGAAAAAGATAAAAAAGAAAATATATGTTACTGTGCTCGCTCCCTAAACATGACCATTGATGGTATTTTAATAACAGCGCTTCAGGGGTTTTTGAGGTGGCTTTGTGATAGGGTCTCAGATAGCACAGTTGGACCTCAGACTTGCTCTGTAGCCCAGAAAGACTCTGGACTTCTGGTCCCCCTGCCTCTACCTCCCAAGTGCTGAGACAGCAGGCAGGTTCCAGCACAGCAAGCCTTCTAGTCTTTGGTCTGCACAGATATTATGGAAGTTAAGTAGGGCTTTTTACATAATATTAAAATAAAAATGTACATGTTATATAATTTTTATATAATTTGTGATGGTTCTTTTCTGTATTATTTTGTGGTGGTTATAGGATTTTTTTTCTTTGACTTTTTTGGGGAGATGACAAAATTTCATGTATCCCAGGCTCTAAGAATTTTAAACTTTTGATGCCACCATGCCTTTAATCCCAGCACCTAGAAGGCAGAGTGAGTGGGTCTCTATGAGTTCAAGACCATCCTGGTCTACAAAGTGAGTTCCAGGACAGTCAGAGCTACACAGAAAAACCCTGTCTTTAAAAAAAGAAAAAAAAACAACTTTTAATTTTTTTTGATTGCTTCAGCTCCCAAGTTCTGGGATGATATGCATGTCTCTCTCTCTCTCTCTCTCTCTCTCTCTCTCTCTCTCTCTCTCTCACACACACACACACACACACACACACACACACACACACACACACACACACAGAGAGAGAGAGAGAGAGAGAGAGAGAGAGAGAGAGAGAGTTATTTTACACAGTGCTAGGGATTGAATGAACCAAGGCTTAGTGCACACGATGCAAGCAGTCTACTTAAATGGGCTAAGCTTAGTCTCCAGCCTAGCAGATGCTCAAAACACAGTATTGAGTGGTCATTTTGCATGACCTATTTCACACGACCTCTCTCCTTTTTATAAGTATTGCTCCACTTTCACCCTTACAAATAAAATTTCATGAACTCTCATCATGAAGCGTTCAGGGACATATGTCATTCCTGGGTCAAAGAGGCTCTACATTCATGCTTACACGTTGCTTTCCAGCAGCATGAAGGCATATGCATGTACCACAGAACACTCAAGTACCTGAATATATATTGATTTCAGATTTGCTGTGCGATTTGTTTTTATTTTTGCACTTGGATTTTATTTTTAATAGTTGTCTTAATTTTTTCTTTACTTACTTATTGGGTTGTTTATTTGCAAATGTATACTGATCATCTTTTTCTTTGAGTCACTTTCAATTCATATCCTTTGTTCATTCTTGCTATTTAGGTTACTTGCACTTTTCTTAGTGATTTGTAAGTGTTCTTTCCATATTAAGGACAACAACCATTTTCTATTGTATAAATTACAAGTAGGTACTAATTTGTGCCTAATGAAATTGTTTTATGTATAATAATATTTCTTTTTAGAGAATTTGAATTTATCAATCATTTTTACTTTTTGCCTCTATGATTAGAAAGACATAAATGTTTGCCTATCATTGCTTTCTTTTTTTCTATAATTTATTATGCACCAAGTCTTATTTAGAAGATACAACAGCATGATTTTAACATAACTTCAAGGGAATTACAGGGCTTCCAAATTAAAAGAAAGGTACAGGGATGTTGGCAAGATGCTAATATCTCTGGATATGAAGGCTCAGTATATGTAGTCCTAACTCGGGGAGGCTGAGGCAGGAAGTTCACCATCTATTTGAGGCCTACTTTGGCTACATCATGAGTCCAGGCTTGTGTATAGAATGAAATTGTCTCTAAAAGCAAAAGTGAAGACTTGAGGAGATGGTTTGGAGGATAAAATACCTCTTGCTGTTCACAAACAAACACGGGTTTGATTCCCAGCATCTACCTAGAATCCAGCCATCATGCCAGGTGAGTATATTCCCAGCACTGAGGAGGAGAAGGCAGGCAGATCCCTGGGCTGCAGAACAAGCCAGCCTAGTGAAGCACATATCCCGGTGAGAGATCCTACTCAGAAAAGAAAATACAACATAAGCAAACAAAAAAATGTGATTAGCTGCTGAGAAAAAAAATACCCAGATATTGACTTCTGACCTTCACACACACTTACATACTTCCACACAAACACAAACACACAGATCTACAGACATGCAGGTACACATACTCAAGCGCGCAGAAAACCCATAAAAGATCTTCAAGGGGGTGGGAAAAAAAAAGATCTTCAAGGGGAAGAGAAACTTTCCTGCCCTGAACAAACACAAATGCATTCTCAAGTACACACACAAGCGCATACACCCAACATCTATCCACACATGCATGCATATGTGCACACAATTACACGTGTACACACACACACATACACATCTACATAAAAGGAGCCCAGGAAACTGCATTCTGATTTTCAAATAATTGTGCACTCTTTGCCCGAGGGTGACTCACAGCCTAGAGTAGGCAAGGTTGTAGGATCCCTAATTTGCAAAAGAACTGAGGGAGGGGGACGCTCTGGCCACGTGGATTATATGCCTGGTGAGGACAGCAAGCAATGAAGCCATCCGCCATCCTACAGCCATACACTGGCATGAACTGCACCAGTCCCCTGATGCCCTAGCTTAAAAGGGCTGAGTGTCTCTGCACCTGTCCCCAGTAGTAACTGCATCCAAAGCTAGATACAGCATCACACCTCAACCCCAGGAAGGCAGGAGGAAGGCTGCCAGGGGGAGCTCTGTACACATCATGAAGGTGCACAAACCTCCTCCCAACATTTCCCTTCAAAGGACCTGAGTCCAAAAAAGGAGATGTCCTTTTTCCTGTTGCAAATCATTGGGCCCCTCAGCTCTTCCACTGGCCATGGAGAACGTCCTCGGTGACATCCATCTCTGGGCACACGTGTGCATCCACACAGCCATGTGCAAGAGAGCCTGTGTGCAGGCTCTCCCGGCTGCAGAGATAACTAATTACTCGCTCCCTCTGGCCTCAGGGCCCCCATCTGTTCCAGAGACTGTTCCCCCTCCTTGGACTTGTGCCCTGATCTCAGAGGGGCCCTAGGACTAGGCTCTCCCCCATTCCCTGAGGCTGGCCAAAAAAATAAAATAAAATGAAAGTCAGCCCCATCCGGCCGATGCCAGGGAAGAGGCTGACAGGAGGTCTACAAACTAGCACTTATCAAAAGCGCCTTCTCAAATTCATTTCAATATCTGAGCCTCTGGTTTCCAAGGCAACATAATCTTTTCATCAAAGCGACTGGTAAAACCACTGGGATCTGATATTGTTTTGTTGGCAACTTGTCAAAACTGTCATTTGGTTTAAAAAAAATGTTATAGATTTATGTAACCTACAAATATATATGGTGATCTATACCACTAATAATCGTTAATAAAGTGCTGCCCAGTAAAACCCTCCCTGCTGCCTCTCTACCCCTTCCTGGGAAGGAAAGAGTGTAATTAGGAGGCAGGGCTGGGAGGTAGCTGGGCAGGGGACAGCTGCCGAACTGACTGCAGCCCTAACAAGGCAAAGGCAGGCAGACAGTCATTAGGCTTCTCAACAGAACCTAACGTTGCATGTGGCTTTCCTGGGACCCTGAGTTCCTCGTTCTCCTATCTCCGACTGCCCCCATCATTCACTCAAAATCCTCATACCCATTGATGTAGCCACAGCTGCTAAAGCCTATAGAAGCCAGAGAGGTAAACCGAGGTTGACCCAGAAATACTGCAGGACTGAACCCAGCATAGATGCTGCCCACTGCCATTCTCAGGCTGGGAAAGAGCATGCTGGACAGAGTCCTGGCTCAAGCCCAAGGCACAGAGGACAATGGCAGGCTGGGGGCCAAGGCCTGGCTTGGGTTTCATAGTGTGGCTTCGCCTCCACCCCACAGGCTCCCAGTGAGTACGAGACGAGTCCGGAACAGCTCTTCTACAGGATCGCCCACCTGAACCGGGGACAGCAGTACCTGCTGTGGGTGGCTGCCGTCACCTCTGCAGGCAGGGGGAACAGCAGCGAGAAGGTCACCATCGAGCCTGCTGGCAAGGGTGAGAGGCAGGGGCTGGGAGAAACTTCTAGAAGCTCCTTTGCAGAATTCTGGTTCTTCTCAAGCAGGGGCTGTGTCCTCTCCCTGTTTTCTGTGCTTGTGGCTGTGAAGAGCTGGCCACTAGTCTCCTATCAACATCTACCAGAAGAATAGGCCTCTGCTGCCCCCTGACTCTGGAAAAGTCACACAACAGGCTATAGTCAGGTCCACTCTCATAGAAGCACGTTGGATACAAAGAGAGTCAGTCTCCTTCATGCTCATCCAAAGCAAAACCTACTCAGCTCCTGGAAGAGGGGCTTCTTGGGGTCTGGGGCACACTGGTGCTTCGGTGGGGCCTTTGGGACTTCTGAAAGAGCCTCATAATGCAATCAGAAACAGCATGACAAAAGTTCTGTCTGATAACACTCTTATCCACCAGCAGGCTCTAGGCTAGAACAGGCCCTTCTCAGGGTAGACCTCACCCATCCCTAATCTGGACATGAGGGGTGGTCTGCAGGTATTCCCACACTTTTAAAAGAATACCAATTTTGCGACCTTAGTCCAAAACCCAGGATCAGTCACACAGTGGAGCTGTGTGCTATTCTCTGTCTTGGCCCAGAGGCAGAGAAATTAGCACCAGTGAGCTTCAAGTCTGTGTCTCTGGCCTCCTGGGTTCTTCCTCCATTCCTATCCTCTCCCCAGGGACCTGAATCTCCAGTTGAGATGTGCTGTGCCATCCCTGTTCGCTCTGAGTCACAGCTCCTTGCTCACAGCTGTTTCAGCAACCTACCTCCCTTCTTCCTCAGGATACCACCAACCCTGTCTCCAGATTTCACCTTCTTTAGAAGAAAAGGAACTTAGAGCCGGCCATCTTCCCAAGACAAGGTCCTAGGACCTGAGCTCTGGGCAGAAGTCTGACCCCATCTCTGTGGGCATCAAATACAACACATTCCTATACATACACAATTATCTCAGGAGGTAGACCAGTTGAACACTGCTGTACCTCCACCATACTTACATAAACTCACACAAGTTCACACTTACACACATACACACACAGCCTCTCCTACTTGCCCATTCCCTTCGGGTGCCCTGCCCCCACTTAAACACCACTATTACCTAGATGGCTTAGAATCCTGGGAGGATTCATCACCCACCATCTCCTCCAAAACCAGCAGACCTCAGGTCCTGTCAGCTCTTGTCCTGAGCCCTGGCACACTGGTCCCATTTTGTCACAGGACCACCTCCACCAAAACACCAGTTTATCCAAAGATCTCCCCTGACTTGCATTGTAAATATGTGAAGCCCTGTGAAAGGAGACTGAGAAATGTAAAGAGTAAAAAGCAGGGTGGCCCTTATGTTCTCCTTCCTATAGCCCCAGCAAAGATCATCTCATTCGGAGGCACTGTAACAACACCCTGGATGAAAGATGTCCGGCTGCCTTGCAATTCAGTGGGCGATCCAGCCCCAGCTGTGAAGTGGACCAAGGACAGGTATGTGATAGGCCCTGGAGGAGTATTATGGCTCCTGAGAAATGGAAAGCTGTTTGGACATCACTCTGTCCCATGGCAGTCCTACAGGGCATATACATGTTTGTATACATTTACACCCCCCCCTCCCCAGCCAATAACTTTCCTGGGCTGGGTGAAGAGACAGACTCACTGGAAATCCTTGGGAAGTGCTAAACAAAGGCCCCAAACCCAAGATGCCCTTCAAGCCTCCTCCTGCCCCTCCTCTATTGCCCCACACTGAGGGGAGGGCCCTAGCACTAGGGAGTGTAAGCCGTAACCCGTGCCCCCTCCTCATCTGGCAGCGAAGACTCAGCAATCCCTGTGTCTTTGGATGGACACCGGCTCATCCACACAAACGGCACACTGCTGCTTCGTGCCGTGAAGGCTGAGGACTCGGGCTATTATACCTGCACAGCCACCAACACCGGTGGCTTTGACACCATCATCGTCAACCTTCTGGTGCAAGGTGAGGCAACAGGACAGGAATTCCATCCTGTGAAAGAGACTGAATGACCAAGACAGCCAACCCTGTGTTGGGAGACAGACCGAGGTGGGAAAAGAGGAAGCAAGATGGACACAAAGGGATGTGGAAGGGCCAGTAACTTCCTGTTATGACCCTCTGTATTGCCATCATTGTCACAGAGTTGACCTAATCCACTGAGAGCTGCTGTGTAATATAAAGTTTCTGGCCTGGGCTTTTAGGTCTAGCCCCAAGGTTCAGACCTGTTTGCAGCCCCACTACTGCTTAGCCCCAAATAATCACACAGAAGCTTATATTAATTTCACACTGACTGGCCTATGGCCCAGTCATATAACTTGTTAACTCTTAACTCTTAAACTAACCCATGATTAACCAAGTGGCTTAGTACCTTTTCTCAGAGCAGCATTTTTATTTCTTTCCTTCCTCTGCATCTGCTGGTGTCTTTCTCTGACTCTTCCTGTTCCCAGAGTTTTCTTAGTCTGGTAGCCCCACCCACACTTCCTGTCTGCCTGCTGGCCAATCAGCATTTTATTAAACTAGTAGGAGGAACAAATAATTACATTGTACCAGAACATAATTCCATATCACTGGTGGCTTTTTTGCACAGTTCCCCCGGACCAGCCCCGCCTCACTGTTTCCAAAACCTCTGCTTCTTCCATCACTCTGACCTGGATTCCAGGGGACAATGGGGGCAGCTCTATCAGAGGTAAGGAGGGGTCTAGATAAGCAGGAGAGTGTATTCTGGAGTCCCAGAGCAAGAGAAGGCCTTCACCTATTTCTAATACTTGCTCCCATAATCACTAGGAAAGATCTGAAGGATGATTCAGAACATGAGGTACTCAGGTACATAGGAAGTACTCCCATTCCCTCCATCTGTGAACAGAGCACATCTAAAGTACTTTCCTCTCCAGGCCTAAGTTTCCCAGTCTTTCAAAGCAGATAAACATGACATCAGTGCCTCTCAAACAAGAGTATGTTTGACTCAGCAGAGATCTTGTGAGAATACCACAGAGGGTTCAATAGTCTGAGGTAGGGCTAAGAGTATATTTCCAGAAAACTCTTCCCAAATGGGGACACTGCCTGGTCATACTCTCTGCCCCTCGTAAAACAGTTAGTGCTTTAGACTCACCCAGCACTGGAACAAATGCTTCCAGCTTTGCATCTCATTTGCATATGCCCATCCCTATGACCTGTGCTGGGTTTCTGCTGCCCTGCCCTTCTCTGCTTTGCCCACTGGAGCCAACCCCTCCTGCAGGCTTTGTGCTACAATACTCAGTGGATAACAGTGAAGAGTGGAAGGACGTGTTCATCAGCTCCAGCGAGCGCTCCTTCAAGCTAGACAGCCTCAAGTGTGGCACGTGGTACAAGGTGAAGCTGGCAGCCAAGAACAGTGTGGGCTCAGGGCGCATCAGCGAGATCATCGAGGCCAAGACCCATGGGCGGGGTGAGGCCGGGTCAGGGGCGGTGATAAAAAGCAGGGCCCAGGAGGGAGGTGGGTGGAGTGGTGAACTCATAGTAGTGGGCAGGGGATAGCTATCATGGAGAAAGAGAAGCCAAGAGCATAGAGTAAGGAGACTCCACCTACTTCCCATCACTAGAGTATCTCGGTATAGTATCATCACCAGGAGAAACTGATCTAAACTGGGACCAGGGAGGAGGGGGAAACGGAGGTGGCTAGCATGCACGACCTACCGCCTGGTTCAGTCCCCAGCACCACACAAACTGTAATTCCAGCACTTGGAGGCGGAAGCAAGAGAATCAAAAAATTCAAAGTCACCTTTGTCTATAGAAAGAGTTAGAGGCTAGCCTAGGATACCTAAGACCTTGTCAAAATCAATCGACTGGTTGATTGGTTCATTGATTGATTGAAAATCCTACTTCCTTACCAGGAGGGTCAGAGGGCTGACGCTCTTCCTTTCTCCTTCCTCTCACCCTAGGGTCTTTCTGCCTCTCACTTTCCTTCTCCTAGGGCACCCTCCCACCCACCCACAGTCCCAGCTGCCCCAGGAAAAGCTTTCCCAGATAGATGAAAGATCTCTTCTTTCTAGGGCTCCCTAACCTCTGTTTCCCCTTCTCGTCCCCCAGAACCCTCCTTCAGCAAAGACCAACACCTCTTCACCCACATCAACTCCACACATGCTCGACTTAACCTGCAGGGCTGGAATAATGGAGGCTGCCCCATCACAGCCATTGTCCTGGAGTACCGGCCCAAGGGGACCTGGGCCTGGCAGGGTGTCCGAGCCAACAGCTCCACAGAGGTGTTTCTGACAGAACTTCGAGAGGCCACGTGGTATGAGCTCCGCATGAGGGCTTGCAACAGTGCTGGCTGTGGCAACGAGACCGCCCAGTTTGCTACCCTGGACTACGATGGCAGTGAGTTGGAAAGAGTGGGATGGGACGATCCCAAGGCTTCTAAAGAGATGGACAAATACAAGCGGACAGGAATAAGCCCAGGGTAGAAGGTTAAGGAGCAAGACAGAGAGACCAGCAGATTGATAGCAGGGAGATAAGTGGGTAGATCTACTGGTGGCCAGTTCTGACAGGCAGATGAAAGTCTTTGAAGATGCAGTTCTTGCTGTTCATTGCTTCTGGGAAATGAAAAGGGAGAAATAAGCCAGAATGAAACACTGAGCCCTGCCCCCTGAGGGCTCTGCTAGCAGACTGTACTGGTCAAGATGGACAGCCTGGTCTGCAGTAACAATTACCAAGATCATTGGTGGCTCTACCCAGTGAAGATACTCTTGTTCTGATAAAGTCCTGAGAGAGGTAATTGGCCACCACCTTTTAGCTACACCATCTTGAACATGGTTTCTCCCTGCTAGAAAAAAGGCACATTAGTTCTTAATGGCCTTGAAGGGGCGAGCATGCATATATGTGTGTATGTCGGGAACCAAACCCAGAGCTTTGCTCTAAGAAGAAAAAAAAAAATCACTCCTTTTTCATACTCTGTTATTCCAACTAATCATGTGACTCTAAGCTAACTGCAAGGAAGTCTGAGAAATGTAGACAAGAGCATAGATATTTGATGAACACCTAACTGATGTACACACGCTTGCATGTATACACACACACACACACACACACACACACACTCTTAGGGGCCAATTGCCACAAGCTAAATTAAACCCACCTACATACTAAGGAAGCAGTCTTGGGGAGATAGGCCCCATCAAGAAAGTCTTCATGTAGAAGATGACTCTTAAACGCAGCTTAGGAATGAAGCAAGCATCGAGGATGGGGTTTTGAAGAGGGTTATATGGGTCCAGTCTATCATCACCTTCCTGCAGGCACCTGGGGACAGCAAATGTTACTTGTGTGAGCATCAGGGACAGAGGGAAGTGTCAGGAGAGATAAAGGAGTTATTCTCCATCAGTATCCCCCCCATGACTTCTCCTGACTAATCTCCCTTTGTTCCTCCAGTGCCCAGCTAGATGTGGAATGTAATCTCATCAACACCCCCCACACACACAGCCCCTAGGGTTACACATTAAACCTGGCCAAGCAAATAACCCTGAGAGAGGGTCAGGAAAATTCTAGAACAGAACCAGAAAGTCATTAATGCCACATAAAAGCTATGTAACTGCTCATGGCTGTGCTGATGGGACCAGAATTTTGGCAAGCAAAGAGGAGGGTTACAGCTCTGGACTGAGAGGTGGGGAATCAGAGACCAAGAACAACAGATCTTATCAGTAGGTTTTCCCACACATGGGACTCTGCCTGCTCATAGCATCCCCTGATTCTCTTCTGTGCCCTACCCAGGCACCATCCCACCCATCAAGTCTGCTCAAGGTGAAGGGGACGATGTGAAGAAGCTGTTCACCATTGGCTGCCCCGTCATCCTGGCCACCTTGGGGGTGGCATTACTCTTTGTTGTACGCAAGAAGAGGAAGGAGAAACGGCTGAAGCGGCTCCGGGGTGAGGGCCTTTCTACCAGCTTTCAGAGAGTGAGGGTGGTGACTCCCAACCATACTGGCCACCCTTCAGTGGACCACAGAACAACCTGGGCAAAAGACCAGAGCCCTAAAAGGAAGACCTGCCACTCAAACTTTAAGCCTCCTTAGTCATTCATAACTTTCTTTTTTTTATGGCTTCAGGATTTTGTGCCTGCACCAACCAGGGCTCACATCTATACAGGTTCACACTGGTAAAGCCATATTGGCTATTAACATATGCAAATAGTTCCATATTGTTAGCAAATATCTCTAGGACTCGGTTCAGTTCCTGGCTATGAAGTTTCCATGCTGTGTCAAATGTGAAATATTTTAAATATTGTCCCCTTTCAACACTTAACACCATAGTCTGGCATAAATGGATCTCATCTGATGTTGTTTGTCCCAGGGCCTGGTACAGTATCTAGCACCAACTACTTACTTCATATGTTTGCTCAGTCCCTTGAAAAATATTTGTGTCTGATGCAGAGTAGATACTGTTGAAGAATAGAGATGCAGAGGTGAAGAAGGGGCAAGCCACATACTTACAGAGTTCACTATTTAATGGGAAAAGCCAGGGGTCAGAGTAGCACAGAAGAGAGAATTACTAACCTTTCCTTGTTATTGGGGACCAGAGGGGATGGAAGAACAGATTGTTCAATAACTAGCTATATGAATAAGTGCTTAGATAGTTGGATGAATGACTGAACATCTAAATGGATGATTGAATATATGACTAATAGAAAGATGTATAAATACAATGGTTGGATGATGGTTTGGATACATAAATGGTTGATTGGGTCAGTGGGTAGGAGAATGTTTATTTTTGATAGATAACATGTAACAATTTGGTGCATGATATAGACATCCATATAGGTGGATAAAAGGATAACTAGATGGTGGAATAATTATATAAAAAGTTAAATGAGTAATTACATAGTGGTCTGGCTAGTTGGGTGCATAATGGGAAGATGATTGGATGTTGAATGCATTATTGTATAGATGAGTCAGTAGCCAGAATGGTTTTGGATAGATAATTAAATAGTTAGATGGGTAGTCTGGGGACATAGATCAGTTGGAAGAGTGTTTACCAGCATGCATTTATTCTGGGGTTTAATCCTCAGCACTGTGTAAGCTAGCCATGATAGTATATACCAGTATACCTGGCACTTGGGTGGTGGGACAGGAGGATCAGAAACTTGAGATCATCCTCAGATACAAATGGAGTTCAAGTTTGAGGACAGCCTAGAATTCATGAGTGTCCCCCCCCCAAAAAAAAAAAAAAAAATTAGTTGGATGTACTGATAGTTGGATCAATGGATGCATGGATAGATAGATAAATATTTTTGATGGCTAGGTGAATGGTTGGGTGGACAGTTTGATAGATGGATGGTTGTATGCAAGCATACCACTATCTCTACTCTGACAGGTCATTTTCAGCTTCTGAATTCTAAAACATTAGATAGACCATTTGGTTACCCCTCCTCCAGCATCATCATCACTGGAGAGTCCCAGAGATCCAAGGTCCCTTTGAGATACACCATGGACTCTCAAATTTATTCATGGACTTTGAGCCATAGATACCCTAGAGCAGCAGTCTCAACCTGTGGATCACAACCTTTTTGGGGGGCACATTAAATATCCTACATATCAGATAGTTACAATTCCTTGCAAGCCAAAAGAGAGTGCCAGGGGGCTGGAGAGATGGCTCAGCGGTTAAGAGCACCATCTGCTCTTCCAGAGGACCCGGGTTCGATTCCCAGCACCCACGTGGCAGCTAACAACTGTCTGTAGTTCCAGTTCCAGGCAAACACCAAGGCAAAATAAATAAATAAATAAATAAATAAAAGTTTAAAAAAAAAAAAAAAAAAAAAAAAAAAGAGAGTGCCAGATCTCATTACAGATGGTTGCAAGCCACCATGTGGTTGCTGGGAATTGAACTCAGGATCTCTGGAAGAACAGCCAGTGCTTTTAACCGCTGAGCCATCTCTCCAGCCCCGATATTTACAATTCCTAATGGTAGAAAAATTACAGTTATGAAGTAGCAATTAAATAATTTTATGGTTGGGGGGGTCATCACAACATGAGGCATTGAAGGGTCAGAAGGTTGAGAACCACTGCCCAAGCGGAAGAAGACTCTTGGCTGGTGTGAGAGTTTAGTCATCTATGGCTTCTCACTAACCAACTCTGTCTCATCTGACACTCTCTCCTTTTCCCAAAAGATAGTTAAGGATTCTTTACTAATGTCTATTCCCAGCACACCATGGCATCTTCTTAAATTACAGCTCGTTCATGAAGCAGATAGAGCACTGAAGATGCCTCCTCTCCTTTAGGAGGGTCTCTATTGGATGAGGGATGGGTGGGGCTAAGAAAAGGAAGTCAGGCCTAAGTTAACACCAGGCTGGGAACAATGAAATCTTGTCATTTCTGTCCTGTGGGTCTCTGTCTTGCTCCCTCCACTCCTTAGACCATTGTCATTTTAGACACTGTCCCCTTCCACCTGCATGGCTTTGTCAATTCTCCTGCTCAAACTCCACTCACCCAGCTACCTCTCTCTACTGTTTTGCAGATGCAAAGAGTTTGGCAGAAATGCTGATAAGGTAGGTATCACTTAGCTGCTTTCTCTTGCTCCCCCTGATTCCCCCCATCCCCACCCCTGCTCCTTATATTGGACCCTCCCAAAGAGGTATCTAAAGTCCCTTGGGTCTGTAAAGTCACTTACCCCAAGCAACCTTCTTTGCCTCCTGAGCAACCCATTACCTTCCCTTCCTCCACAGCAAGAATAATCGAAGCTTTGACACCCCTGTGAAAGGGCCACCCCAGGGTCCACGGCTCCACATTGACATCCCCAGGGTCCAGCTGCTGATTGAGGACAAGGAGGGCATCAAGCAGCTGGGTGAGTGACCTGTTCTAAGTGTGTGTCCTCAGGTCCCAACCGCTGCAAGCTCCAAGGCCACGGCCAGGGTTCTAGCTGCAGCCCCGCCCATTCAGCAGCCCTGGAATTCACTACAGCTCTTCTCAAGGGCCAGCTTCCCTTTTCCAATTTCCAATGGAGAGAGCTGCTGTCCCCTCAGCATTGCATAAAGATAAAGAAAAATTTGAGGAGGACTTCAGGTGATTTCTTTCTTCCTCTAGGAGATGACAAGGCCACCATCCCTGTAACAGATGCTGAATTCAGCCAAGCTGTCAACCCACAGAGCTTCTGCACTGGTGTCTCTTTGCACCATCCAGCCCTCATCCAGAGCACAGGACCCCTCATCGACATGTCAGACATCCGCCCAGGAACCAGTATGCATTAATCTTGAAGAGGCAGTCCTATGGGAGCTGGAATGGGGGGGGGGTGAGGCACTCAGCATTGGGTAGAGTTGTTTTTTCTTAAAAAAAAAAAAAAGAAAAGAAAGAAAGGAAGGAAGGAAGAAAGAAAGAAAGAAGGCTGGAGAACTGGCTCGGTTACTAAGGTACCTCTGCAAAAGCCTGAGGATTTGGTTTGGATCTCCATCTCCCAAATAAAAAAGCCTGGAACAGAGATACACATCTGTAATGCCAGCTCTGGGGATGCAGAGGCAGGTACATCCCCAGAGCTCACTGCCTAGCCAGGTTAACCAGACTGGTGAGCTCCAGTTTTAGCAAGAGATCCTACCTCGAAAGACTAGGCAGGTAGATGGCAAGAGACATCAGGCTCTGGCTTCTACACACAAACACACACATGAACACATCCATTTTTAGAGAGAAAACATACAATGGAATGGGGTGGAGGAATAGACAAGACTCTGGAGTCAAGCATCTGAAAGTCTCCACTGCAGACATCCTAGTTATAAATGACCTTGGGCATTGCCAACCTTGCCTCGATGGCTCTAGGTTTCCTTACTTAGAAATTTAGGTCAAGGGTTGGGTCTTCATGCTCTCTAAGGGCTTTCTGTCACAAACAGTGACTCCAAGCACAAGGAAGAGCTACATCTAGGACATAGGGGATGACAGTTAGATGGCAACAGAGCAGAGCATCCCATCCTTTCCAGTGTAGAAGGAAATGCTTGGGAAGGGTGGGGGTCAGGTTGCCACCCACTGCTCCTACACATGTTCAGGAAAGCTACATGGCCAGCCTTCCCGAGTGAGCCTCTGGGACAGCTTCTGCCACTGCCTTTGCTCCCCATTGCTCTTTGTGCCTCGGTGTTCTCAGTTGGAGGGTCCTATTTCTTGCCTCTCTCTGTGTAGACCCAGTGTCCAGGAAGAATGTGAAATCAGCCCACAGCACACGGAACCGGTATTCAAGCCAGTGGACCTTGACCAAGTGCCAGGCCTCCACCCCTGCCCGAACTCTCACCTCTGACTGGCGCACTGTGGGTTCTCAGCATGGCGTTACTGTCACTGAGAGTGACAGCTACAGTGCCAGTCTATCCCAAGACACAGGTATGTCTAGGGACCCACCTGCACCCCATCCATCCTTCTCTAGTTCCTCCATTCATTGCCCACTTGCTTTTTAGCTAGCCCGTTGTCTAATATCCACACCCCTTGCCTTCCCAGCTGTCACTCACTCCCTGTGTAAGTGACATTTGACCTTGCTTGGTCAATGACTTTATTTTCATCTCCCCAAAAGATTATTAGAAAAAAATGATGCATTGCACATTTGTCAAAGAAAGAGCTTTCCAACATTACATGGGTTGGTTGCTTTTTTAAGAAGATTTATTTATTTATTATGCATACAATGTGCTGCTAGCATGAATGTCTACATGCCACAAGAAGGCACCAGATCTCATTATAGATGGTTGTGGGCCACCATATTGTTGCTGGGAATTGAACTCAGGACCTCTGAAAGAGCAGCCCGTGTGCTTAACCTCTGAGCCATCTCTCCAGCCCAGTTGCTTTTTTGTTTAGACTGAAAGATGTTCTCTTCTTCATTAGCCAATGATCCCCCATATATCACCACTGCCAGTCCCCCCAGGGAGAACGGGGTCTTCTAGCCTGGGGTCCTCACAGCCAAGCTTTCAAATGACTGCTTGAATTAGGGATGGTACCATTCCTACCCCATAACCTACTCTTCTCCTCTCAACTCCACCCCTTGCCATATCTCCAGACAAAGGAAGGAATAGCATGGTGTCTACTGAGAGTGCGTCCTCCACCTATGAGGAGCTGGCCCGGGCCTATGAGCATGCCAAGCTGGAGGAGCAGCTACAGCATGCCAAGTTTGAAATCACGGAATGCTTCATCTCGGACAGCTCCTCCGACCAGATGACCACAGGCACCAATGAGAATGCCGACAGCATGACGTCCATGAGCACACCCTCAGAGCCTGGCATCTGCCGCTTCACGGCATCTCCACCCAAGCCCCAGGATGCTGACCGAGGCAAGAACGTGGCTGTGCCCATCCCTCACCGAGCCAACAAGAGTAAGTGCTCAGCCTCTGCCCCTCAGCACCACAATCCTATCTAGATCTTATCCTGCCAACCTACCCTGACCATAATACAGGCCACTTAACCTCTCAGACCTTAATTTTCTATTTGTATAATTCAAATGATACTATCTTCTTTGCATTAAAAAAAAATTCCATGTATGACTGACACATGGGAGAGGCTCATTCCATAGTGGTCATCCCTTTAATCTGGTGGGGTAGACAGGGATTGAATGAATGTATCCTCAGGCTTCTGACTCATATCCTCTGCCTCTGTGATTCCAGGTGACTACTGCAACCTGCCACTGTATACCAAGTCAGAGGCCTTCTTCCGAAAGGCGGATGGACGGGAACCCTGCCCTGTGGTCCCACCCCGAGAGGCCTCCATGAGGAACCTGACTCGAGCCTACCATACCCAGGCCCGGCACCTCACTCTGGACCCTGCCAGCAAGCCCTTGGGCCTCCCCCATCCAGGGGCCCCTGCTGCCACCACCACGGCCACCTTACCTCAGAGGACTCTGGCCATGCCAGCCCCCCCAGCTGGCACGGCACCCCCAGCACCTGGTTCTACCCCCAGTGAGCCTCCCGCTGCTCCTAGTGCTGCTCCTCCGGCCCCCAGCACTGAACCTCCAAGGGCCGGAGGCCCACACACCAAAATGGGAGGCTCCAGGGACTCACTACTTGAGATGAGCACCCCAGGAGTAGGGCGTTCTCAGAAACAGGGGGCTGGAGCCTATTCCAAATCCTACACATTGGTGTAGGAGTGTTGCCATCAGGAGAAGGCCTTCACATGGGACCTCTGCACCTCCAGCCCTCACACACCACCGTGGCTGTTTCCTGAATTATTTATATTAAATTCACAAACAAACAAACAAAGATGTGAAAAAGAAACTCCCAAGTCATGAACACTTGTACATAGAACTCTTTTGTACAAATGAAACTATTTTCTTCTTCTCCATGAAGCCAGGGCACAAAACAAGTCAAATCCTCCACCCCATGAAATACGTGTGGAGAAATATATACATATATAGGCAGAATGGGACACAATGACAATCTATATGTCTATATATTTCTCCCACCTTCTTTTGAGTCAGAGGCACAAGGACAGTAATTTTTTTTTTTTTTTTTTTTTTTTTGCCCTCCTACTCACCACCCCCCTCCCAACTAGGTGATTTTGACAAAGACCAAAATCCCAACTCAGAGACACTGCATGCAATTTTACTGTTCCAAGAAAACCAGGAGTTGCTTCAATTTGCAGATGCTTATGTGTTAATACCTTTTTCTATGAAAAAAGACCCAGCGCCGTGTGCAATAAAGGTTATGTTTCTACGTGGTGGCTTTTTTCCCATCTGGCAAGGGCCAGTGGGGAGGGCGGAGAGGTCTCTGTCCCAGGCTTGGGTTTTGACTCTGTGTTGGAAGCTTTTCTAAAGGCTTTCAGTCAGTCAGGGTGTATCCACTGAGTGTGTCTTTTGTTCTCAGATCCATGCTGGGTTCTAAGAGGGGAGCAGCTCCATGGCTTTGAGCAAGTATCTAAACCCCTCTGAGCCAGTTTTCATGTCTGCAGATGGAAAGTGTGCATAGCCCTGAATGAAGCCACTGGGAAATGTGTGCTGGGAAGCCTAGAGAAAGTGGTAGGAGTCCCCTAGATTCTCTTCCAGAAGCCCCCGAGTAGCTGCATGAGTCACTGGTACAGTTACATGGGAAGTACATGTGAATATATATACTACTTGGGGGTCCAGCAGGCACCCAAAGCTCAGGGCTGACACAGAGCGAGGTCTGGCCACAGAGAGGAGAGTGATCGCAGGAGGTCAGATAGCAAAAGCACCCAGGACAAGGGAAATGGAGCACATCCAGTAGACTCAGACAGAAGAACAACCCGGCTGCCTTGCCAGGTTTGGAAGGAATCAGCAGCAACTCAGATACCAGAAAGAAAGACAAGTGTCATGTGGAGGATTTGGATGTACAGTAGTAGCAGCATTTCTGGAGACAGGTCTATCCTGGCTGGCAGCCTGTGAGCTCCCTTCATGGCCACAAAGGTTTGGAGCAGCCACAGATCAGAACATGTCCTGCCTCTGTACTGTGACCAGCCCCCGGGGGGACAGGGCTGGATCTGGAAGGAGGGTGGGTCTGAGACAGACTGTTTCTGGAGATAACAGAGGACTGAAAAGGGACCGACATGTGTCATAGAGAGAGAAGGACAGTCCAGCATGCAGAAAGGTCACACCAAGCAGCCTGGGTCACAGTGAGACCCTACCTGCGATGTGTGGGATGTTCGGGAATTAATATGAACAACCATCTTAACAGGTAAGAGAAGTGAAGGCTTTGAAATGAGTTCTACGTTCATAAGAAAGAACCCACTTCAGCCCCTCCATCCAAACAGACCCCCGAGAACTGGCTAACTGTGTGGTGAAAGCCAAGGCCCTGGTGGCAGCTCAGGCCCCAGTGACACCTCCTATGGCTATGTGCACCACCTGCAGGTCATGTCTGGAACTGCAGACACAATAACAAACCTAGAAGCTCTGCCTAGAATTAACGAAGTAAACACACACACACACACACACATACATACACACACACCCCTCTCTGCTTTTTGAACATCTGCTTTATGAACATTAGGAAACAAATACAAATCAGACCTAGCTCCATTGAGAACACAGTTACAAATGACTAACTCCTCAGAGCCCACAGTACTTAGGAAATGGAGCCACTCTCCCAGGGGCTGCAAAAAGGACATTATCATGAGAACGTATTGTGGAGCCATATGGTGGCAGGGAGGGGGCAGGAACTAAATAGAGGGCATTCATCACATTGCCTCCTAACCTCATTGCTGATTTAAGGGACGGTGTCGGGATTTCCATCTCACAGACAAGAAAGCCCTCAGGGGTTAGAAAACTCTTCCAAGTTTAGACAGTCAGGAAGAGATCACAGAGAGGCTAAACAGATTCAGTAGCTCTTAAGAGTCTGCTTCCTGGACCACTGACTCACACTACCTGGTATTGTACTGTTCAAAGTCTAAGTTCAGTTCTGCCATGATGATGCTGCCGTTAGAAGAATCCAGCCTGGGAGCAAGCTGGACTGAAGCAGGTAAGCAGCGGATACTGAGCTGTCCAGTCACATGAGCCCTGATGCAGGCTGGATAGGATGGGGAGCACTACACATTTCTCTCTGGAGAGACACAGTGGTGGAAGGGGATGGATCTACTGGTATGCCGCTGGAGGAGGCTTAGGGCCCAAGGAGGACTGTAGAGGTTGAGGAAGAATAATAGGCAATGAAAAGCCAAACAGGAGCCAGTTTTATGTCTGTCCAACTGAGCAGGCTCTTTACTAAGACACACAAGGTCTGGAAATTCAGACGGGTCAGGCCAGAGTGTATAACTCAATCAGTAACATGCATGCCTAGCATATGTGGAGTCCCAGGTCCAGTCTGCATCAGCTCATAAACCAGGTATGATGGTGCATGCTGTAATCCCAGTTCTCGTGGGGTGGAGCCAGAAGTTTAAAATCACCCTTGACCACATAGTGAGTCTGAGACCAGCCTGGGATACGTGAGGCCCTGTCACGAATGGGAAGGCAAAGGAGGGGGAGAGAAGAGGAGCAGGAATAAATGGAGAAAAGAATAAAGAGGAAGAAGAGGAGGAGGAAGAGAAGAAGGAGAAAAAAGAGGAAGAGGACTCAGGTTTGTACAAAACCCAGACTCGCTAATAACGCTGAACCATAGGAAACCATGTTCCTTAGCTGATGCCCAGCTGCTTGTTAGATGCATACCAGATCCCCTAAAGCCTTACTCCTTGTCATTCATCTTCAGCAAATGAAGACCTGGATCTGCGCACTTAAATGTCTGTTCATCCTTTCTAAATATCTCCTTTGTCCGCTGCAGACAAAGCTACATTGAGGACCTTGATCTTCAAAATGTGCCCAAAGACCAACAGCACCCTCAGCACTAGAAGCTTGCAAGTAATGTAACTCCTCAGACCTCACCCTGGAACCATGGACTGTAACTTAGAAGCTGTATCCTAGCAACATGCCGGGGGTGCATATACACATGGAAGTTTGGGGAATCCCCTTCCAGAAAGCTGTCAGCTGACAATCCCTGTCTTTCTGTCTTCCCACAACCAGATTTAGATTAGTGGGTCTCAGCTGCACAACAGATTCTCTGGAAGACCTGGCTAAAAACTATAGAAACCAGAATCTCACCAATCCAGACAAGTCTGTACTTGTTGGCATTAGGTCAGGAATTTGTACTTTTATTATGGCAAAAAATACATACCACAAAATTTTTATTTTAAATATTTTTAAGCATCCAATTGAGCAACCTTAAGTACATTCATTAACTGTACAATTGTCCCTGTCCATTTCTAGAACTTCCTACTTTATAGATTTGGCGATTTGGGAGTGTACTCGATCAATGTGTCATTTAATATTTAGTTTCACATAGAATAATATCTTCAAGTTTCACCCATGTTGTATTTTCACTTGCTTGGGTGTTTTATTTTGGGTGATTGGTTGGCTGGCTGGTTTTTTGAGACAGGGTATTTCTGTGTAGCACTAACTGGCTTGAACAAGCTGACTTTGAACTTGTGGCAGTCCTCTGCCTTCACCTGCAAGTGCATGAAATTCAGATGTGCACCAAGCACACAAGGCCATGTTGCATCATTTGTCATTGTATTTTGTGTGGGGGGTTGAGATAAGTTCCTCTCTATCTGTAGCCAGATCGGCCACGAAGCCTCGGCACTCAAGTGCTGGTATTTCAGGTGGGAGTCATTATACCTGCGTCTTTTGGAAAGAGGAGATGAAAAATTGCTGACAACATAAGACTTTTTAAACATTTATTGAATATGTGTTTGTGTGTGTGTGTGTGTGTGTACATGTGCATGCACATTCATATATGCCAGGGTGTGCAAACGGAGGGCAGAGAGAAACCTACAGAAATAGTCCTCTCCTTCTACCATGTGAATCCCAAAGGTTGAACTTAATTTATCAGGCTTAGTGGCCGCTGTTTTTACCCACAGAGCCATCTCTCCGTCCTTGTATCTTAAATCAGAAATGTATTCCTATTGGAGGATAAGGAGTATTCCATTGTATGTATTCACTGTGCCTCGTTCATCTTCTTCCTGTGGATGTCCCACCGCCCAAGCATTATGAATAATGTTGCTAGGGACACAGGTGTGTAAGCATCTGGATTCTTTCCTTCTGTTCTCTTGAGCTTATGACTAGAAGATTTTTCTGAATTATATAACAATTGTACATTTCAATTGTGACATTTTACCTTTTGAGAAACTGCCAAACTGTTTTCTACCAGGCATCTATGTGTTGCTGTTTAGTTGGTTGGCTGTTTTGGACTGGGTCTCATTTTGTAACCCAGGCTAACATGGATGTCACAGCTAGTCTAAACTGGCCTTGAACTCAGTTTCTTCACGTCAGCATGCTGAGTGCTAGGATAAGCATAAGCCAACTGTGCCAGGCTAAATGGGGGCCACCGGGGGAATCCACTGTGACTTGTCTTGTTCCCGTCACAGTGCTGGGCGAGTATTCTACTGCTGAGCCATGCCACCAGGAATATCTGTATTTTTAAGATATTTTTTTTAATGTATATGTTTGCCTGCATGTTTGTATGAACATCCCATGCATGCTTTGTGCCCACAGAGGCCAAAAGAGGACATCAAATTTCCTGAGAATGTAGTTATATACGTGTGAGCTACTCTGTGGGTGCTAGAAACTGTACCCGGGTCTTCTGCAAGTACAGCATTGGTCTTACCTGGTCTTAATTTTCAGTCACCGATATCTGTATTTTTACGAAATGATATCCAAGTTTTTTTTTTCTTTTTTTTTTTTTTTTTTTTTTTACAAAATTTTAAATGTCTGTGTGTGCACTAATGTAAAAGTCAAAGGACAGTTTTCAGGAATTGATTCTCTCTTTCCACCACTTGGGTTCTGAGGACTGAACTCAGATGATCAAGCTCTATCCACGGAGCCACCTTGCTAGCCCTGAGCATTTATTCATGAACCAAATACCCTGAACACTTCAAGTGATATTGAGATGAACTTCAGAAACAACAAAGGCTCTGTGCTTCTCTCCCCGCCCTCAAGGGTATAAATGGGGAGAGTCAGCTGGGCATCGGGGAGCATACCCATAATCCTAGTAGTCTGGAGAAAACAATGGGAGAATCAGTTTAGGATCACTGTCAACTATATATGGAGTTCAAGGCTAGCATGTGCTCCATAGACCTTGCCTCAGGAAGAAAAGGGAGAGGAGGAGGAAGGGGGGGAAGGAGGCGGGGGAGGAGAAGGGGGAGGGGGAGGGGAGGGGGAGGGAGGAGGAGGGGAGGGGGGATAATTGGCAAGGGTGAATAAGCAGTGGCTACTCTGGACATGACTACAGCTCTAGGCCTCCTCAGCTAAATGGGGCTACAAGACTGTGCTGACAGACAGGACGTGGTGGAGGTGAGGCATGCTGACTTCATGCCTAGCCCATAAACATCTTCCTAGTTATCTCTGTTCTCCCCAACTAGACGCCAATGCCCAAAGAGAGATTAAGGGCCAATTAGTAAAGATGGCAAAGCCTCTGGCAGCTTGGGCACTGTCTTAGTTAGGGTTTCTATTGCTATGAAGAAACACCATGACCACAGCAACTCTTCTAAAGAAAAACCTCTGATTGAAACTGGATTACAGTTCAGAGGTTTAGTCCATTATCATCATGGTGGGAAGCATGGCAGCACACCAGCAGACATGGTGCTGGAGGGCTAATTAAGAGTTCTGCATCTATTGGGATCAGTGGGCAGCAGGGAGAGACACTGGATCTGTTTGAAGCCTCAAAGTCCACCCCAGTGGCACACTTCCTCCAACAAGGCCACACCTCCTCATAGTGCCACTCCCTGAGCCTATGGGGGCCTCCTACACATGTGCTCAGAGCAGAGGCCCTTCTAACCCACAACACCAACTGGGAGCAGGAAGTAGACATTTAATGTGCCCAATTACTGGAGTTTTGAAATTTATCTTTACAACAGCTAGTATATCCTAACCTTTGAGAAAGACAAAGAGGAACTTGATTCTCATCCATCAGTAGCCCGGGTCCAAGGCTCTATCCCCTGGCATAAAAACTGGATTCCAAGCCAAAGGAAGGTTTGGGGGAAGGCTGCTGGTAAGCTCAGAGGAAAGCATGAGTGGTCAGTAGGACAGCAGGATGGGAGGGGCCAAGTGGGGTCCAGCCCTGAGGATGGCCCTATCCTCCCTCCCGGAATTTACCTCTGGGCAGTGTCATTAATGAGGGCTAGGGAATGGCTGCCAGCTCTGTGTTGCTCTTGCAGTGGTTCACATTTGTGTCTTACAACTAAAGGGTCTCAGGGTTCAGAGAGGCTTCCAGGGCAGCGTAATCCAAACTTCCATCTAAATCTTAAAGCCCTTCTGCAACCGGCAAGGGCTGGCCTCCCCAGGCATCCCCCTTTTACAGCATCAATGTTGTAATGTCAAAAACTTCATAGTCCCCAAAGCTGTGTGCTGACAGTATTTGGGTTCTTTGAGGGAAGATTAGGATTAGATGAGGTCATGGTATTCTTCCTATTGCTGTGATTAAACACTGATTAAGAATTTAGGGGAGGGAAAGCTTTATTTAGCTTACACTTCCAGGTTATAGTCCATCATTAAAGGACGTCAAAGAAGGAACGCAAAGCAGAAACCATGGCCCTCTGCCTGGGGATAATTCTGCCCTCAGTGAGCTGCGCCCTCATTCACCAGTTAATTAGAAAGATCCTCCACAAATGTCCCACAGGCAAGTCTGATCTAAGCCGTTCTTCAGCTGAAGCTTCTCCTTTCTGATGACTCTTAGCTGTGTCACGTGAACAAGACAAACCTGGACAGATGGGGTCATAAGGACCATGTCATCAGTAGCCATATAAGAAAGGAAACCTGAGCTAATATGTTCTCTGTCTCTCCATGATGATGCCCTCTATCATGTTGTTATACAGTGTCTTAGTTGAGGTTTTTACTATTGTGAAGAGACACCACAGCCATGGCAACTCTTACAAAGAAAACATTTAGTTGAAGTGGCAGCTTACAGTTCAAAGGTTCAATCCATTATCATCACTGTGGGGAGCATGGCAGTATGCAGGCAGACATGGTTCCGGTGAGATAGCTGTTACAAGCGGATACCCAGGCAACAGGAAGTAGACTGCCTCACTGGGTGTGGCTTGAGCAAAGGAGACCTCAAAGCCTGCTCCCACAGTGAATAACTTCCTACAACAAGACCACACCTACTCCAACACAACCACACCTCCCAACACAGCCACACCTCCCAACACAGCCACACCTCCCAACTCCAGAGCCACACCTCCCAACAGAGTCACACCTCCCAACTCCAGAGCCACACCTCCCAACAGAGTCACACCTCCCAACTCCAGAGCCACACCTCCCAATAGAGCCACACCTCCCAACAGAGTCACACCTCCCAACAGAGCCACACCTCCCAATAGAGCCACACCTCCCAACAGAGCCACACCTCCCAACAGAGTCACACTCCCTTTGGAGCCCCCCCCTTTTTTTTTCCAAACCACCAAATACAGCAAGAAGGTCTCACCAGGCTCTAAGCAGATGCTCCCACCATGCTCTTTTGGACTTTCCAGCCTTCATAGCTATGAAGAAATAAAAGCCTATCTACAACTTACGCAGTCTTGGCATTTTGTTATATAGCAAAGAAAACAGACTGAGCCCAACAAAGGTGGCGCAGCCAAATGTGGATGGCACTGCCATCAAGTTCTCCTCTTATATCAGGATTACATCGTCCCTCAAAACTGGCCTCATTCCACCCTCACGTGGCAGCATTCCACACATATAGAGTGACGGTGGTTGACCTTGAGTTGAGTCAACTTAACCAACCTAGCAGGTGCCTCGAGAACTGCAGAGTGCCTCTGCTTTCTGAGATAATTGAATCGTGAGGGCTGTGACCTGATCGATGGTTTGACCCATTAGTGGATGATGGCAGAACTGTGGAAGGTGAAGTCTGGTCTGCGGAAGCAGGTCAGTGGGATATGTCACTGAAAACAATGCCTTGACCTGGCCCTTTGCTACAGCTCTGCTCTGCTCCCTGTCTACCACAAGGAAAAGAAATTGCTCTACCAGAATGTTTTGCACAAGTTCATGCAGAGGCTAAATTCTCTAAGATCATGAACCAAAATAAATCCATCCTCTTTAACTTACCTCTGTAAGGTATTTTCTCATAAGGGAATTCAAATATTTTGCCTTTGGACTGTTTTTAGCTGATAAACTCCCCTAAGTGCAGAGGATGGTCCTATATTTTTCCTGTTTCACCCATAACATGAGTGCCTTGAGATAGGAATGTAAGCTATGGGTGGACAGAGTGTAAGTAGTGAGAAACATGGGTAGGGAGTAGGAAACACTGAGGATGCAGAGGGCTAGGCCATTCTCTACAGACTCCCTTCTTGGTTGGCCAAGGTAGACTGTGACATTCCAGGCCTGATCCTGCATATCTGAGGCTTTTCAGGATCCATCAGTACATGGAGGACACATGACATCACACAAGCTCTGAGTTGTGTATGATCTAGGCTCAGCGTCAGAAAAGCCAGTCACCTGCAAAGTCCCTACCCACCACAGGACTTTGTGTGACTGTCACCCTGCTCCCATCCCCACCCCTCTTTCCAGTGACTTCTGCTCTGGCACCCTCCAAAGAAAGACTAGAGAAGACCCTGGAATCCACTCACTCCCCAATGTCCATGGTTTTGGAGACTGGCAAGGGAGTGGTCATCAGCAAGTCGATCCTGCTGAATCTGGTCGCCATGAGGCAAAGTGGGCTAGCCCAGAATGGATTTCTTGTAGAAAGACATGGTAGGGCTACACTGGATAACTGCCCAGTCCCAGGTAGCAGAAGCCTAAGCGGCAGGATCTGTGGAGCCAGCCAGCCAAAGAGGGAATCAGACATAGGCCTTGGGCTGGAGAAACATCTACTGACTTCTGCTGTTAACTATGGGAAGCTGTGCAAGGTACAAAATCTCCAAGTTCCTGACTTCCCCGAAAGGGCAATGATGATGACTCCTGGCATTCACTGAGTCTGATTTGCTGAGGGTTCCTTTACTCCAGGTGGCCACTTTAGGGGACAGGTACAACTATGAAGCCTATTTTCACATGGAAGGGGAGGGTAAAACAGGAACCAATGACACATACTCCCTTTTCTTTTGTGGCGGGGGTGGGAGTGATTTCATGGTGCACCATGAGCATGGTGTATGGAGGTCAGAAGACAGTTTGTAAAGTCAACTCTCTCATCCAACGTTTACATGGGTCCCAGGGATTGAACTCTGATTGCCAGGTTTGTACAGCAAGCACGTTCACTCTGAACTATCTGGAGGGCGACACTCCCCCCAACTCTAACTTACTACTCCCTAGGAGAAGACACATATGTCCTCAGGGGAAATACTCAAAAGTGCTTCCAGTGTCCTCAACTCTGCCACGAAGCAGGCTGACCACTCCATGGTTCACCTGAATTGGGTCAAAGAACTGGAGCAGCTCCGAACACAGCCTCAGGCACACTGCCTACCCCAGCCCACTTTTTAACTGACAGAGGTGTCCTTCAGTGGATGGAGGAAGGATGTTGTTTGGTTTTTGTTCCTTTGGGGGGGCCTGCTACCCAGCTCCCAAATAAATCACACATGGAGTCTTATTATTACTTATAAATGCTCAGCTTTAGCTTGGCTTGTTTCTAGCCAGCTTTCTAAGCTTTAAATTATCCCTCCTAGGACTGGAGAGATGATGACTCAGGGGTTAAGAGTACTGACTGTTCTTCCAGAGGTCCTAAGTTCAATTCCCAGCAACCATACGGTGGCTCACAACCATCTATGATGATATCTAGTGCCCTCTTCTATACACTGTATACATAAATAATTTTTAAAAATTATCCCATCTATCTTTTGCCTCTAGCCTTTTCCTTTTCCATTCCTGTATATATATCTTCATTTCTTACTCCATGGCTGGCTGTGAAGCAGGGTGGCTGGCCCCTGGGTCTTGCTCCTTCTCTTACTCCTTTTTCTTCCCACATTTCTCCTTCTATTTATTCTCTCTCTCTGCCAGCCCTGCCTGTCCTTTCTCCTGCCTCGCTATTGGCCGTTCAGCTCTTTATTAGACCATTAGGTGTTCTAGACAGGCACAGTAACACAGCTTCACAGGGCTAAACAAATACAACATAAACAATAGTAACACACCTTAAAATAATATTCTACAACAGAAGGGGGACCTGGGATGGGGAACATGTGCAGCTCCTCCCAGCAGGAAGACCTGCTGCTGAGCTGACTTTGTGATTTCAATTGTGCTGTCCCAGCTCAGGCTTCATTACCCAGATAGTTCAGTCAGACTTCCATCTGATTAGAGCCTGGGAGAGTACATGGAAGTGAACTGGTCACCTCAGGAAGGGAAGTGAGGACACTGGATAGCTGACCAGCAAGGGCAGAGGTGACCTTTCCTCCAGGTCACCTTGTGCTCAGTCTTGTCTGCAGTCCTGTGGCCAGTGGGCCACCTGGAGTCAGTTCACAGCCTGTTCTGCTCATTCTACACTGGCCATCAGTGTCTTCTCCCAGGCTCCCCTTGTTCTCACGTGCCAACAGTCTGAGGTAGAGGGTGTGAGCATCGCTGGAGGCATTGGAAACCATCAGATCTGTTCCCTGCCAGTGAGGGTATGTGGGGATGTCAAACGTGGAGGAGGGTCAGAAGCAGCCCTCTTGCAAGTGTGCATAGTCTCTAGAAGGAATTAGTACCTGCTGTTTTCAAAGAGTACTACTTAGGATGTGGATAGAATGGCTTGGATGCCTTTTGAGTAGTGGCCTATGTAACTAACTATAGGACCCTTTCTACCTGCCCTTAAAAATTTCCTCCAGGAGCAAAATGGCTCAGCCAGCAGACGCTTCATGCCAAGACTTTAATCTCCAAGTCATGTGATGGGAGAGAACTACCACAATTTGTCCTCTGACCTTCAAAATAAGACATACAAAAACAAATAAGTGTAATTGTAAATCTCCTCCTCAAACCTCTGGGATCCTCCCTAGGCAGTTTACTCTCTGAAAGCCAGGAGCAGGTCAAATAATTCCTCAGCTCTAAATAAACTTGTTCCCCTGCACATGTGCCAATGAAGCGCTTAGATGTGGGACCTCTGGTAAAGATTAGACGTGGAGACGGTCCTCATGAGTGGTACTAGGGCCTTAGAAGAGCCTAAGGGACCACATCTCACCCTCCCGCCATGAACACAAAGCTAGAAAGCACCTTATGTGAATCTTACCAGAAATGGAATCTGCTGGAACCTTGACCTTGGATTTCCAGTCTCCAGAGCTGTGGGATAACTAGTACCGTTTACAGACCTAGTTTCCAGCATCTTGGCTGTCAGCCTGACTACATCTGGAAATAAATGGAATCTAAAAACAAAGGGCACACCTGTGAGAGATTTTTGTTTGTTTGTTTCGAAGTGGGTTGTCCACTTCTAGTCCAGACTTTTGGGGCAGGAAGACACACCTTTAATCTGGGCCACACCTTCTATTGGAAGTCTATATAGGGCATGGAAGCATTTGCTCTTTGCCTGCTTGCTCTCACCTTGCTAGTCTGGTCCTTCACAGGCACTAGAATCTATTTTTTGGGGGATTCCAGCATCTACTGAAGACCAGCTGAGACATCAGCCTCATGGACTGAGCAACTTCTGGATTCTTGAGCTTTCTAGTCACAGTCATTGTATGATTAGCAGGATCACAGCCAATAAATCACCCTAACAAACCCCCTTTCATTCAATAAGTCCTGTTTCTCTAGAAAACTCTAACACACGAGGACAAGGTCCAAGAATAAACCTGTTACTACACACACTCCATGCTACTGAACAGCACCCCCAACTTTGTAGGGGTTTTTGATCTGTTTTATAGCAGCCCAGATTCAATCCCTTTTGGGTGGCTCCAGGGGTCTATGATATGAATCTCCTAGCTAGATTCTAAAGTTCATGAGAGGAAAAGGGATAGGATGTTTTCATTTTTAAATTTAAATATACATATTTATTTAGAGGTAGGTTCTCACTATGTAGCTCTGGACAGCCTGAACCTCACTTTGTAAACCCAGAGATCCACCTGCCTCTGCCTCCTGGGTACTGAGATTACGGCCAAATAAAAGCCCTCATTTTTTTTTTTTTCCTATACTGGGGACTGATTCCAGGGTCACGTGCATGCTAAACAGGTAAGTTATATGGCACTACACCTCCAGGCCCCAGCTTCCCTTTTTAAACCCTAGCCCAGGGAGGTTGCAGGATTCCAGGGGCTCAGACCAAGCTGCCAGGGACTGTGCTGTAAGGCTGGAAGATGAAGAGCTGCTGACATTGGGGTGGTAATGAACCTTGAATTCCAGGACCACATGCATCTAATTCAAATCCTAGTTAGTAGTTCTGTGACTTTGACCTACAGCTCCTCAGCCTCTCTGAGCTTAGACTTCCTTGTCTCTAAAATATCAGTTCCCCAAGGTCAAGATTACAAACAAGAGCATAAGAAACACATGGAATGTGCACAGGGAGCCGTTCAACAGCTGTCAGCTTGATGGCCCCTCATTTCTTTCTTCCTCCTAGGAAGAGGCTAAGCCACTGGGCTAAGTTCTTTGTTTTCAATACAGCTGCATGAAGGAAGCCGATGTGAGTTGGTTCTCTTGGCTACTCCCTTGCTACAAGGACATGAACATAGACTATTCACCCAGGGAAGTAAGGGGACACTTAGCCAGCTTAAGGCTAAAGTGCTGCACGGCTTTGGGGAAGGCGCCCCATGGTGAGGAACAGGGAGGGGGTACACAGTGAACATGAGTGAGTACTCCTTGAGGACTGGGGGCCAGGCTGAGGGTGCTGGGGGAGGGAGTGGCATGCAGGGCTCTATACTTTACTAGGGGCCCAAGCACCTAAAGGTCTCTGGGCCTTGCTCTTGTCACACATAAAAATGGAGCGGACCACACCTGCACCAAATTCCACACTGCTGGTGATTAAATCAGATACCCAGGGAGATAGATGTTCCATGAACAGTCATTGTCCACACCTCCCTTTCCCTGAGGAGGAAGGACACAAAGGCCTCCAAAGAGACCAGCACATTCACAGGACTGCTTTGTAGAAAACGGACTTGCAGAGATTTAATAGATGCAAAAAACACAGGATTGTCACCAGGGTTGGTCGTATCACACGAGCTGTTCTCAAGGCACACGGGGTGGAACAAATAACAAAATGGACTGTGTGTGTGCTCGGCCGATGACTAAAAACATCTAAGAGGGTAAAGCCAACTGGTTCTTGGGTCTTATTCCAAGGCAGAGAAATGAGTGCTAAGCAGTGAGAGTGGGCTTCCATGGGCTGCAGGGAGCCTGTAGTTTCTCAAGACAAGAAAAATGAGGGCATTTTGTTTAAACAATGAGACAGATGCCGAGAACATCGCCTGCAGAGCCCGCTGGGAAAAGTGGGCTGTAAAGGCTGTGCCAGAAGCACCAACGGCCAACACAGACCCTGCCAGGACCAGGTACCAGTCAACCCTTCCACCGAGCTCTGGGGAAGGGCTGACAGTTGGATCAGAGCAGGGATGACCCAGGTAGAAGAATAGATGGAAGCATGGCTCACACATACATGAGGGTTGTCATAGGAAGAGAAATATCAAGACGGCGCAGGAGCCATCCACCTTTTTTATGGCTTTCTTTTTGGCTTCCTAGAGAGATAGGTGTTTGAGGCCTGAGAGCCTATGAGCTCCAGAGGGCATCCTAAGGAAGGTATGCTGTTCGCCCTGAGGAAAGCCTGGTGCTGCCCGAGGGAACAGAGACAGGACATCTGGGGCCCTCTAACAACTCCAGCAGGACTCAGGCAGCTGAGCCCAAACCTGAGGTAAGCAAAAGAACATTAAAAAAGAAAAAAGGTAAAAAGAGAGGAATGGATACGACCCTTACAGGGCTGAGGTATCAGTAAGACAGGTACAGGCCTAGTACTGCCAAGTTCCAGGGCATAGCTGTGCCAGGGGGCTCTCCTGAACAGAGGACCATACTCTCCACCTTCATGAGAGCCCTCAGCCGGGCCTGAAGGCCAGGAATCCAACCTCCAAGGAGACTCCCTCCTTCTCCCAAGGCAGCTGCTTTAGATGAAGGTGGCCACATCTCTGAAGTCCTCAGCCACCACTTCGCAGAAGCTTGCAGATGTCCAAATATTCCTGCTCAGGACGGTCCATGTGAAGTATGTGTTTACAGTTATGCTATGCTTTCCATCTGCCTACACAGAGCACATGCTAGATCAGAGGACGATAAAGTGCTGGAGGCTCCTCAGGCACTTGGTGTAGAGGAGGAAGCTGCTTCCCCGGCCCCCACAGGGCTCAATAGTGAAACACACTCAGTCTGTTGTTCTCATCCAGGCCCAGCTGCAGCAAGTTTGACGTGGTTGTTGGTTTGGGCCCCGGGAAGAGGTGTCTGGCCATAAAGTAAAGGTAAACTGGATGACTGAGCATGTTCAGGTGAGTACTAAGAAAGAGTCAAAGACCCAGCAGGATGTTCCTGAGACAGCAGAGGCCTGTGGCAGAGCACAGCTGATCAGCTGCTACAACAGGAAGGGACAGGGATTTGGGGACACCCAAAAGGATACACCTTGGGGTCATTCCTAAAATGTTCTAACCACTTCCGGTTGGACTCGATCATGCTCTGGACACTGACACTGTCCATCTTGGGGACCCGAGGATGGGAGTTCTGCAGGAGGTGAAGCTGTTCACTGCGGAGGAGAAAGAGTGGGGGTGGGGACAGGAAGAGAGCAGGCAGGAAGTGGGACTGACCCACCGCATCCTGGTAAGGCCACCAGCAATTTGCAGGTGCCCCTCTGGTGAGGTAAGCATCAGTTCCCCAAAGGGAAGGTAGCGGCTGCCTTCCACCCCCTTTCTGGGCATTTGATGCAGAATCTACTCAAGAATCACATCTGTCTACCCTCAACTATTTCAGCAAGATGCTTCCTCAGTCAGCTCAGATGCTTTCACAGAACCAGCTCTCAGGCTGGCCCAGAGAGCAGACATGACTGTGGGATTTACAGTTAGGGCTGGGGGTGGAGAGAATATTTGACAGAGAATAAGATGAATAGGAAATTAATAACAGGACTAAATAATCGCCTGTCTATCTCCCCCATGGGGTGTCCCTTACTCCAGATGTCACAGCAGGCACTAGAGAAGGGGTCTTAGGAACCAGACAAGGAGCTCAGTGGCAAAGGGAGGCCAGACTCCAGGCCTAGGAGGGTAGCGGGAAGAACAGGGTCTACCTCAGGCTCATTTCTCCTAGAGCTAGTCAGACACGCTCCTCCCCACACCCACGGAACCTCAGCAGCAGGGATTTGACTGCTCACTTGCTCAGATGGAGACAGGAAGTAGGTGACTGTGGACTGGGAACCTGCCTGGGCCCCCTGGGGCCACAGGACCATGAGGTCTACCCTCATCTGTCCCCGGTGCCACCTGCCCAGGGAGGTGCCACAGGAAGGATCCTGACTGTGAGGCTTACCTGACAGACACATAGCCCAGCTTGTTCTCCAGTGGGGGAGGGCAGCCGCTGAGCAATGGGATGCCAGCTGGAATAGAGTTCAAGGGCAGCAGTGAGTCAGCTGAGCCAGACCTCGCCTCAGCAGGCCGCTTCCATGTTCACTGTCCACACCTCCTACATTCCCAGAAAAGGATGTCCCCAGAACAAACAATGGCAGGGAAAGTTCCCATGCTACAGGTGACAGACAGGTGGCAGACAAGAACTGTCCTATTTATTCTGATTCTAAAAATCTAGTTTTCAGTTTGGGCTGGGGCAGAAAATTTTTACATTTTTCCTCAAATGGCTGCCTTCATGACTTGTGTTCCTCAACAAGGAATAGACTAGAGAAGGAGATGGGCCCCAGAGCAGAAACTAGGGCCAAGGGGTCAAACCAGGTACCGTATGGAGTCGGTACCTGGTATGTGACTCAGTCACAGGGCACTCTGGAGCTATTGCTAAACCTCGCTGAGTCTCCACTTACTTGTCTATAAAATGGGGCAAAGTAATTACTACCTCAGAGAACTACAATATGGACTACATAGGGGTGTAGGGTGTGGGGTGTGTGTGTGTGTGTGTGTGTGTGTGTGTGAGTGTGTGTGTGGTGTGTGAGTGTGTG